>QEOQ01000092.1:1360652-1391026 GCA_010279815.1 Brachionus plicatilis | reverse complement strand
TAATTTTTATATTAAATTTAAAAAAAAAAAAAAGTAAATTCAAAAGGAATTCAAGCAATAATTGGCTTGGGATTGATTGGTTTTTTTATGCTCATTATTTTATGCAATAACGAGAGCTTTTTGAGCATATGGCATTCTTTGTTTGGAAAAAAAAGGCGGCAACGAGTTCGTATCGAATCACAGCGATCAGTCAATTGGACAAGTTTGAGCATCAAAATCAAGAACAATTTTTGCAAGATAAAAAATTTTTTTGTCAAAGACTTGGCTTCTCGTCTAGCTGTGATTTTGTTTACGTCAGCCTTTACATTTATGCAAATTGTGTTCACAATAAAAAAATCAAATGTTTCCCTATTGAACAACCTGATAAATTCAACTCACAATTTATACATCGTTAGACAAACATGCAAAACAATAGAGCAATATTACATGTTCGAGGACATTGTGTTTCTACCTTTTTCGCTTTCTTTTTTGATTGTTCTCAAATTTTCGTCCAAAATTGGCAGATTCAACAAATTCATAACAAATCGTTTTGCCGACTATTTTCAAACCGACTTTTACAAAGCCATCCAAGAGCGCAAAAAACAAAAGTTCAAAGAAAGCTTGAGCAAAAAACAATCTAAAATGTTGAAAAGCAAGTGCGGAAAGTGCAAATACATCAGTCACAAGTGCTGCTCTCATTATCTTTGTTCTTTTTTTTGCTGTCTGTGCTGTTGTTCTTGTTGCGTTCCGCCAGGTTCGGACACACGATGCTTCCTGTACTACAGTTTGCGTTTGGGCTGGCAACAAACTAGCTGGAATAAAGTGTGCCACATATTGCTCGTTGTCTTAAAGTGGATTTTTCTCATTCCCTTGTGGAAGTGTCTGTGGAATTTGAGCAACAAAAATGGATCGGCGGCGAGCCCAGCACAAAAGCACAATTCAGATGGAGCTAAAAATGGCGAAACAGATGAAAACGAGAGCATAAACTCGGACGATGTTATTGACCAAGACGACTTTGATGCATACGATCAGACCATCCACCGATTCAAGGCTCCCTGTCCCTTTCCCTCGACGCCCTTCAGCACATCGAACAGAGCCCAGTCGGCAGCGGTTTACGCAATCTACACCTATGACGTTCTCAACATATTCATGTATGTGTACACTCTTAGTTTGACTCCAAAAATGATTCCTTTTCTGGGCAATATCGGCACGCCGGGAATCATTTTAGACCTGGTCATACAAACAATGCAAGTGATTATTGTTGGTGTTAAATTTTATCCCATTCTAGTGGTGGCCGATTCGGATCCCAGCTGGTTCATTCATTTGTGTTCATCGTTCTACATGCTCATCATTTGGATTAGCTGGTTGTTTCGGAAAGCGTTTTGTTCTCGGTCAGAAGCGTTCGTGAGACAAGCGTTCCGAGTGATCACAAACCAGTTTGCCGAGCAGATAAATCTAACCATAAATTTGCAGAAAAATCTCACCGATCTCATATTTGCTTTTGTCACCGACCAGGACGACGCCAGTGAAGGTTATATGAACGCTGTGAAGTCCAAAGTGCCACAGCTGTTCGACCAGTACTTTGGCAAACAGGCAAACAAATCTTTTGATGACTATGATTCAAATTTAAAATATTATTCCAAAGCGAACAACAATCTGATGACAACACAGTCGTCTACTCGCGTCGGCCTCAGAAACCAATCTTTGGCCAAAATTCATCAATTGACAGACACCATTTCCACAAATGTGTCCAGCAGCAAAAGCTTCAATTTAGTCGAGTTATTGGAAATTTTTCCGCTCTATTTTTTGCTTTCCTACTTGGTAGCATGTCATTTTGTCAAATTTCTGTCTCACTTTTACAAATCACTGTTGAATTGGTGTCGGCCCAAAATTCAATCTCACATTTACTCAAATGGTGACATGTGTCAAAACGCATTCAAACAACTAAAGACGTCCCATGAGAAAAAAACACTCAATCACAATGTTCGGTACATCAACAGCTTTTTTCGGGACACAATTACTTTTGAAAATTTAAAGCTCAACAAATTGAGCAAAAAATATCCAAGCAAAATAATTCAGCGATACGAAGTGTCATTTGTGTGGGGCATGATCGAGTCAAAAATCTACAAAAACATTCACTGCTTCAGATATTCCAAACAATTTGTGAACACCTACACTGTGGCCTTTATGGTCGTTTACTTTTTTTGTTTGTTCGGCTTGCAGCTGTCGAATGTGTTGGGCCAAAAATTTGTCCACTCCATCGAAAAGCTCTACGTGCTGTATTTGAAAGGCTTTGCGCCGCGACTCGACGCCCGCCAACACAATCTCACCACTGAAATCAACATATGCATCATAATCGCTAGTGTTTTTATGTCATTTCAATTGCTGCTCAGCATCAAAACCTATCGCAAAGATGTTCTCAGACTTCATAGGGGAGAAAAATTTTTCAGATCCCTGGTTCTAAAGTACAAAGACGAAGACTACAAGACAATAATCAGAAAAAGAAATCGCACTAGTGCCGACATCACCACCGAGAGTCTTCATTTTCCAGGATTTTTGATAGCCCATCTGGTCTACGGCTACATAATTTTAGTTTTCATTTTGCTCGGCGCAATGGTGTGCATCAAAATATTTTACTATCTGTCAAAAACGTTTCAAATGCTTTTGCAAATATTTTTTCCCATAATAATTTTATTTTTTCTCAAGTCGACATTTTTGAGATTTTTGGTGCGCTGGGTTCTTCTGAAATCGGACCGGCAACGCATTGTAAATATAGCGCCCTATTTTCTCATCTCTTATTTTAACTTTTTTTTCGACTGCTTTCTCGGTCTATTTGCCTGCATAAGTCGAGTGTGGAAAACTACTCTTTTTTCTGTCATTTACTTACCGAGGCTGGACAAGTCTATGTTCGACAGAAAAAATGAATTCCTAATCAGGAACATAGACAAGGGCCACTTGGCCTATATTAATCAGGTGAGAATGGAGCACTGGTACAACAACAACGTTTTGAATGGCTTTTGTGAAATTTTGATCGAGTCCATGTTTTTTTCTCAATATTACGAGGAGAACTTTAAAAAAAAGTCGCTGATTAACTTGACAAGAAACAAAAAAGTCAGACTAGACGAGAACAAGTTTAATTATGAATCCTTTTTGAGATTGAGAAATTTGATTTTTCTATTTTTGCTGTTGAAGAAAAATGCGTTTCTTGTCAAATATCGATATGCCTATCTTCACAAGATGCGCTTTGAGAGTCAAAGAAATCCTAAACTTTCAAAAATTGAAGGTGCAAAAGAATTTTTAAATTCAAGATTGAATAAAATTATTTGTAAACTTGGAATCAAATGCTAGAAAAGAGGTATGCACAATATTTTATTAAATACAATTATTCAACAATTCAAAAATTATTAATTTCAACTAATTTTTCAACAACATGACTATTCAGCTATTCAGGGTAATAATTCAGAAATAATATATAAAATTTATCAAGATCTCTCTTTTCGTCTAATTAACCGGATTCCCTAAACCGGAGATGCGCCCTAGACCCCATTCAATCCCCAGTTTGTTTGAACAAAATTATACCGGAAATTATTTGAAAATTTAACTATCATTTAATAATCGAATAATCGTATAGTCCTAGAGTTGAATAATCGAATAATCGAATAATTGGTAAATACCGAATTTTGTCCATGACTGCTAGAAAATGGGCAGTTTGAAGTTTGTGATCAATTTTTGATGCTCAAAATGATCAAATAAAACTAAAACGTTTTCCTAGGCCTATTGTCCTATTTGTTATAAGTGTGGATCTATTATTTAATAAAATACAATTTAAAAACAAATAAACTGAGTTGTATTAACTTAACCTTATCCAAGGGTTAACAAATAAATTGTTATTTCTTGATAGAAATAATGCAGAAATACATTTTTGGAATTAACATACTATGTTAAATAAAAATAAATAAATTCTGCAATATAAAAATGCACAATGCAGATTGCACATCATCGAAATGGTGCTATTTTAAGTGGGCAATACTTTTGCAGATTTTTGCAGATTTTACCTTTAGATTTAACGAAGTATGTTGAAACCAAAAATTTACCTCTGCACTAATTGTATTAGAAAATTAAAATTTATTTTATAGTTTTAGTTTGATTTGATCATTTTGAGCACCAAAAATTGATCATAAACTTCAACTTGCCAGAAAATGTTGGATCAATTAACTGTGATATAGAAATTAAATTTTTGAATGAATGTTTTTAGTTTCTTTATTTTTTAACTGTCATTTAAATTTTAAAATAAACAAATTTAAATTAATTTTTTGTTTGAAATTTGAAGAAAAGTGTATTTATTTTTATTATAAAATAAATGTTTACGCTAAATGCACCTCTTTCATTTTGATCAGATCAATATTAATGAAAAGTGAAGCTTTTTAAATGAAAAAAACATAGGGCGGGATAAAATTTTGACAGCCTAAAAATCGTTTTTGTTATTATTATTATGATTATTAGTTATTTATTTATTTAAGTCTCATTGACAATAACAGAAATAATAAAATAATGTCTAATAAAAAATGATGAAATCCAAATAGAGAGACATATTTATTCAGAAATAATTAAATTTTTTTGCTTCAAATAAATAATAAATAATTGTTCAAATGAAAAATGATCAAAAATATTTTTTTAATTCTAAGTAAAAAGATTCTATCAGATTCATCTCAAACTTGACAAAAATCGCTCAAATTCTGATGTTTTATAATTAAAACAAAACGCGCCGTTTCTTTCAACTCAAAGCGATAAAATTAAAAAAAGCCTCTCGATAATTTTTTTTCGAAATTCAATAAATTTTAATACCAAAGACTTAGCTCCTGGAGCAGGTCTTATGCTGGATCATTAAAAGAGATTTTCAAAGAAATATCTTACAACTTAGCATTTTAGATATTTAACGGCTTAGATTATTTTTATTTTTTGTTTTAACTGACACACTGAACGTAATTTTATTTTTAAAAAATTAATTAAAATAAAAATTAGAAACAATGGTCATGTTATTGAATAAGCTTTTTTTAAGTTTGATGAGCTCCATGTGATTTTTTTTCTTATTTAAAAAAAAAATAAAACCTAAATAAGATAAAAGAATGCAATTACATATTTTTAATTAAAATATCTGAATTTAAAAAAAAATAAATAATTTTAAAAATTTTATGATGAAGTACCAACTTTTAGAATTATATCTTTATTTAATTGTTTTAATGAATTGATTTTTGCAAAAATTAATTTTATTAGCAAACGAAATTCTATTTGTTTTCTTCGCAATTTTTATTTAAAAAAATGAATTTTTATGTTGAGTAAAAACAGAATACAGAGTTAAATCATTTCTGTGGCAAATTTTTTTTTTAACTTGCTATCAAGTTGATTTTAGTGAGTGATTGCTGAAGGAAAATTTTCATATTAGCTTAAGACTAGCAACCGAGTTCCATTAGATTCGTAGACTTTTTTTAAACAACAAGTTTATAAATCAATGGAAAGATTTAAAAAAAAAAGAAAGTAAAAGCAAGAAATAAAAAATTTTCGAATATCCAAGTTTTTGTACATAATTCAAGTTGATATTTATTTTAATTCAATATTGGTTTAAATTTAAAGGATAATTAATTTACAAATTCTTTCTAATATTTTTGAGTAGAATATGAGAATTTAAATTCAAAATCTAAAATGAGAATTGTTAAATTTTTTCAGATTAGAGGGTGGTTAAATTTTAATTCTAAAAATGATCACATCGTTTATAATTTTAATTAATCATATAACACATAATCATAATCAGACACTTTAGCTCAATTTTAGTGACATTTCCCTTAAGAATATTTTTCATTTAATACCATCCTGTTAACAAAAATTCTATAAGGCCTTTTATGAAATGCTGTTAAAAGCGAATAGCAATGACAACTAGAAAATTAAAGTTTTCGGGTCCAAAAATATCATGATTTTTTAAAAAGGTTGATGCTAGGATCATGTTAGCAAATCAATTTAACAAAAATTCAATTTATCAGCAATTTTTTTAATTCATTTTTTCAGGAAAGATCAAATGAAAGTAAAAATAAAAGCATACATATTTTCTTTTAAAATATTCACAATTATCTTAGATCTTAGAGGACATTTTTAAATTTGCTATCTTTATTCAAGAATTTTTTTTTTCTCCAATAAAAAGCTTTATTACATCTCATGAATGAATAATCAGATAGATAAAATTCGTAATGCATAATTTTCAAAATTAAAAAAATAAACTTGGTTGAGTTGTTTTTTAATTTTTAAAATCTTTAAATTAAGTGATAAAAATTTTTTATAGAAAAAAAAAATGAATGGAATCTCGAACCTTGAAAAATTCCATGGGAAGAATTTCAAAAACTATCTCTTTTGGGCAAAAATAAAATATTAGTTTTTGGTATTTGTTTGATTTCTAGTTAAATTAATTATTGGAATAAAAAAATACAAAATTATTATCTGGAATCATTGTTCTTTCAAACAAAGAAATGTTTTATTTATATTTAAAAATTGAAAGTGAGTTAAATCAATCTTGAAAATTTAAGCATTTTGTTGAATTATCTGTATTTGTAATAATTTAAATTATAATATGTTTCTGGGATAGATTTACGATCGATAAATTCAATTAAAATATTTTTGTTAAGTTATAATTTATTAAGTCTTTTATCAGATGGTCCCCTTATGTCGCACACTCATTAGCATGAATTATGCTTATCAAATTTTTTTTTCTTCTAAAGAAAAAAAATCTTCTTTCGTTCAAGTCTGAATCGATACAAAAATCATGTTGTTGCTTCATATTAACATAATATTACCAATTTTGACGATAATAAAAAAGAAAATAATTTAGAAGTTTCCTCTAAATCTAAATTTATGACTATTTTAAAAGTTGGAATCTATTTTTCTGCATGATTAATACATATTTGCCTAAATCTGTGTTTAACTATTTATTTTTTCTTTCACTTATGAATTTTACTTTTTATTAGAACGACTTTAAATTCTTAGTCTTTTGGATGAAGAAAAAATTTCTTTCCTTGTGAAGCCAAAATTGCTGATTTTTTGTTGTTTTAAATTTAGATTTTTTGTCAGTTATAATTCAAGTTATTTAGCAATAGAAAACGCTTGTAAAATAAATTAAATAATTAATTAGAAAATTTCCTAAACCAAAAGAATAGCTGCTAAAAGTTTTTCTCAAATGGCTCAGAGTGACGGCAAATGGCAAAAAGATGCGGCTGATCAAAATTTTGACTACATGTTTAAACTATTAATTATCGGCAATAGTAGTGTAGGAAAAACATCCATATTGTTCCGGTATGCAGACGATTCCTTTACCTCAGCATTTGTTAGTACAGTCGGAATAGATTTCAAGGTAAAAACTGTTTTTAGAAACGATAAACGAGTTAAACTTCAAATATGGGTAATTTCATAAAGAAAATGATAATAGGAGTTTAAATATTAAAAAATAGGATACTGCAGGCCAGGAAAGATACAGAACAATAACAACAGCCTATTATAGAGGAGCCATGGGATTTATTCTTATGTACGATATTACCAATGAGGAGTCTTTCAATGCCGTTCAAGATTGGTACCACGACATAGAATTTTTTTTTTTTTTTTTTTTTAAATAGTTCCTTTAACAAAAGGGTCACTCAAATAAAGACATATAGCTGGGATAATGCACAGGTTGTTCTAGTAGGCAACAAGAGCGACATGCAAAATGAACGTGTTGTGGCATACGAACGAGGAAAGCAGTTGGCTGACCACTTAGGTAGGGAACAAGTAACAAAAAGTAACAAAAAAAACTAAATATTGTTCAAAAGGCCTTGAATTTTTCGAAACCTCTGCAAAAGAAAATATAAATGTTAAACAGGTTTTTGAAAGGTAAGAGATTTTTTAATATTTTTTATCATGTTTTGATGTTAGTTGTATCATCATACATTTTTTATTGTAAATCTGCATACTTTTGTGCTAAAAAAATACTCAGATTTACAAAAGAAAATTTTTATTTGTTTTAAAACCCTAAATGTTGATAGATTGGTTGAGATGATTTGTAATAAAATGTGTGATAGCTTACAAGATCAAAATTTGTCAAGTAGTAATGGATCAATTCATAATTTAAAGGCCAATAATTCTCAACAAGACCAATCTTGTTCCTGTTAGTCTGAACAAGAGATCTAATCTTTTTGTAATATCGACTTACCAACACCTAACGCTTTTGATCTTGTTTTATTTTTTATTTTTAGTGTCATTTCAGAATCATTTTTTCTATTTAAATAAAAATTAATTGTAAACACTAAATTTTGTTTTTTTGTTGTTTTTTTTTTTTTTTTCGAAAGGCTTATATTTTTTATGGTATCAATTTTTTTTTGGTGATAAAAAAAAAATTCGTCCTGATTTTCTCCTTAAACAAAGCATAATGTTTTAATAAGGTTTTGAATTTGGTTTAAAAAATGAATTTTCGAATTTGTAAAGCCAACAAACCTTCATTCAAAAATAATAGATAATGTTTAAGATTCTTTATTGAACGCTAAAAAAATCGATATGAAAAAAAAAGGTGAGAGAAAAAAATGAAACTTTTCGAGCCCAAAGCTTTTTTAGAGACTGTAATACCGCAGATACTAAATTAATACAAACATTGAATGAGTAAAAGTGGCGTATTTTTTAAATTATTATTTTATTTAAAAAAAAAATTTAATTAAGTTTCATAAATAATCAATCCATTTAAAATTTTATAAAAATTATATTATGCATAATTGTTTAAGATATTTCAAAATTTAAATTTTTTTTCGATGCAAAATTGTGATACCAATAGATACAGAAACAAAGTAAATAAAAAATGATACCTAAAAAAATAGGGTCCGATTTGAAACCACTAATTTATTTTTTTTAGAAGATAAAAGTGAGTATTGGTTTCTATGACAAATAAATTGTTTATGTTGTAACGCTAAAATTTAATTTATGCTTAACTAAATAAAAAATTAATGTCTTAGATTAGTCGATATAATATGCGAAAAAATGGCAGAAGGAGGTGATGCGGACGCAATTACTGCTTCTAATGCAGCAGTTGGTCCCAATTCAACACTAAACATGAGAGCTGGACCAAGTACTGGAACTACTCGTTTGACAGACACGTCCAATAACGCTCCAAATCAATCATGCCAATGTTGAACAAAATTATATTAGAATAATAACTAGCAGGCAGCTTTCATTTAAACTCTGAATGCTCGTTTTCATTTCCTTTCATCTAAATATTTCTTTGTGTAGACTTTAAATAGATTTTAAGATAAATCCTCCAATTGATTTTTTTCTATTAGCCACTTTAATTTTTTTCTAAACAAATTCAATAAAACCTTAATTATGACTCTTTTATTTAATTAAAGTAAAATAAAAATAGTCCTTTAAAAATAGATTCAAGACTAAATTGTCGATCTCATTGATAAAATTATTGATGCAGCCAACAGCCAGTTTAAATAATAACCATGAAATCAAACAATGGGTCAGCAAAATTTTGAATTTTTCTCCTGGTTTTAACAATGTTGGTTGAGTAATTTTTTTTCATCTTTTTAAAAAAATTATTTTAATTAAGGATTCATTGAGAGCGATGAACTTGACTGGACCTCCTAAAATTTTTCCCAATTATGGAGATCTAAATGGAACTGGGCTACAAAATGAGGATTTAGATTCAAATCAATTTATTGATTTAGAGTTTCCAGAAGAATTGTTTATTAGCAAATTAAATATTTATGAAACTTATCATCCAGGTAGGCTAGCAGCAATTAAATTTCGCAACAAGAAATTGAAATTTTGGAAAAATGTATGGGAATCTAGCGGTGATGCTTTAGACATTGACAAAAGTCGTATATTTTGCCCTGAATTGAAAAAAGTTCTCTTTAAGACAAATCAAATTCGCATAGAACTGTGCAATGCAGACAATTCTTTTTCTCAACTAGACGCAATTGGTATCTAGAAATTGCCAAAAATTGAAATTTTTTTATTTTTTATTTTAGAAATGATTGGCACAAGACACATTATTGATTGCGTCAGAAGTGAGACTAATCTTCGAAAAGACTTGGAGAAACTTTTAAATTCAGAAAAATTATGCGATGTTCAATTCGAAGTTGATGGTCAAATCCTAAAGGCTCACAGAAATATACTCATATCCAGAAGTGATTATTTTAGGACTCTTTTGTGTGAAAACTTGAGACCAGATCGTTTGTCCAAGCCAGTTCATTTAAACAACATAACATTAGAGAGTTTTAGAGCGCTTTTGTATTACTTCTATACTGATTGTATAAAAGATAATACAAGTGTGGAAATATGTTGTGAGCTAATTAGGCTTAGTGATTGGTATGAAATTCCTAAATTGAGAAACGAGGCATATGTGTTTTGTAACCGAGTAATAAATATAGAAAATGTTTGTGATTTGTATAATGCGGCGATAAACAAGGAACCTAAATTGGAAGAAATAGAAAAAATTTGTCTCAAATTTATTTCAAAAAATTTTTCAACTCTTCAAAATTTAGAATTAAAAAGATTACCGACAGAACTTGTAACAAAATGTTCTCAATTTAATTCTTTATTTAAATATTAATTTAAAATAAATAACTAAAAGAGTTTTACCAAATTTTTACATTATTTTTCAAAAAAAATGGATTTATTTAAAAATTTTATTTGACGAAAATAAAGTTTAACTAAGTTTTTGGACTTAATTTGTATCAATCAAAAAAACTGATTTCTAATGCAAATTAGAAAATAAAGGAAAAAAACTGCAAGTTTTCTTTTGTATTTCCTGGATATTTTATCAACTAGAACTTATTAAAAGTCATTTTACCTTATTTGGCAATTTATAAATGTATCTTTATTTTTTTGAAGAATCCAGTCACGTACTTGATTACATTATTAAGCAACTCTATTTTATTTATTATAAATCATTTTATCATAAAATAAAGAATCTGTTGTAGCAATCTTTCTATTGTTTCATATTACATCAGATGGTAACAGCGGTAAAGGATGGCCATGGCAAGGAAAATTGATTAAATAACCCAAGGACATGTAAATGTACATTTATTCACTACAAAAAACAACCAATTTTAACAGATTGTTCGATTTAAATTTAAAAAAACTAATATTAAAAATAATTTAAGTCTTTCAATTGTGTATGAAAAAAAGCATATTTTAGCATGAATTGCATTGATATTCTTTATAACAGTTAAATTTGAACTTTTCCGGAAGACAATCGTTACATGACCAGCATTCACAGTTTTCACAAGCTAACCAATTATTAGAATTTTCTTAATCTTCTTCTATTTTTATTTGGCATACAAAACAAAAAATTATTTTTTTAATTTATTTTATATGGCGTCTTTTTTGTTTAAAAATAATTTTCCTTTTGTGTATTGCAATTAAATTTTTTCAAAAATAAACTTTTATAAACTATTTTTATCTCAAAATGACTTCAAAGGTTAATTGAGTGAAAAATTAGAGAATCTGGGAGAGAAATGGTATAACCAAATAAACCAAACTTACCCCGTTTTTACATAATTAGCTTTTGTGAAAAAAAACATTCCTCAGTAAAAATTTTTTTATGATCCAGGTCATGTTTGAAATTCAAAAAGCTAAAATGGGTACTAGAATTTGAAGCTAATTCAAACTTAAATCAACGTAGTTCAAATTACTAATTTGACTTAAATTCAAGTTATCTCACTTAATTACCCTTTTGGGACCGATTTCTAAACAGCTAAGAAATTTTTTTAAAGATATTTTTATTTAGAAATTCTGACCATATAAAGTGAAGCTCATTCTGCCCAGTAAAAATTAAAAAAAAATAAACAGACATAGTTTAAATGCCGTCACATTCTTTTTAAAATAAATTTCATCAAGGGTCTCCCTTTTAAACACAAAAAAATAACCATTCAACACAATTTCAAAACGCTCAGCATAAAATGATTTCCTCTCAACAAAAAAATTAAAATTTGAAAAAAATACTTTTAGCACAAAAATTAAAAAATAAAATAAATGCATTCAATACATAAATGGCTTGTTGGGAAAATTTAAAAAAAATTTATTCAAGGACTTTTATAAAGTTGAGAGTTGTTTTCTTTAAGCTTCGAAATTTACTTTATTTACCTAACTTCCACTTATAAATATCATTAAATAAAATTTAAAATTAAAAAAAAAATTTCCCACTAAATGAAAGCCAAAAAGACCAGCATCAGAGTAATTAGCATTGAAGGATGTTACGCTATTGTGGTTGGAAAACAAAAAGTAATGTAATGTTTATATACAAAGACATGTAAAAATGATTCATAGAAAAGGAATAAAATGTATTTTAAGATTATTTAGCGTTTTTACGAAAAAAAAATGATATTAAATTGGGGATTCGAAATCCGACATTTATTTTTTTATCAATATTTGATATTTTCACAGGCTCATCAGTTAAAAGACATGAAAAAAAAGTAATTTCAAAAATTTGAGGAGAATTTTTTGTGTAAAAATTGAATTTTTAGATGATCGTTTTTTTTCTCTATTGTAAAAAACCATTCCTCAGTCATCAAGACGAGAGGTAACTTAACATTCTTTTACAAACGTTAATAGTGTACGTGAAGAGAGACACACAAACACACTTTTCCTTTATAAAGACTTTAGTTAGTTATTAGTTTTGGTTTTTAAAAAAAGAACAATAAAGAATAAACTTTCTCCCCAAGCAACGTTCCTCATGTTTTTTGTTTATTTCCCTTTATAATCTTAATGGCCAAAACCCTCGTCCATTACACTATCAATACTCTAAAATACTTAAAGAACTTTAAATGAACTTAACACTTTTTATCCAGTTGAAAAATAATTAAGGATATATAAAATTTATCTTCATTAATTTTTAAATTTATTTACTCAATTAAAAGTATTAAAATGAAAATTTAAAAAATTTTAATCTAATCTTTTTATTTATTTCTTAGATTAATTGTGGATGAGTATATTTTTAATATGTTAACATCTCAAGGCAGTACCAACTGCCATGAAAACTCCAAATGATCCTCCAGCCTGACCCATAGATTTAACTAATGTTGTCACAAGCTCTCTTCCTCTCAGTCCATATCTGAATGCTTGAAATCCTCCAAACAGAAATCCGGTCGATGCACCAATAACAAATCCCATTCCGAATCCCATTTTTATTTTGTCAAAGCAACTTTGTCCAGCTTGTCCTTGTCTATAATTTTGGGGAGTTCCTCCGATCGGCATTTTTTATCACCATCAAAATCAAAACTGTTAAATAAAAAAATCTACCTAGTCATACTCTTAATCAAATTTAGTCGTTTTTCAAAGCGTCTAGACCTTGATCTAAATGAAAGTAATACTTTAGCCCCACTCTTCATACTGGTTTATATATTTTATTTGATTTAATTTTATATAGATTGATTATTTTGTGAAATTAATAAAATAATCTAGAATATTTAATATTTTTTTTAATAAATTAAAATATATGAAATTTTAGTTCTTTTTTCTGATATTTTTGTTTTTTATTTTTATTTCTAAGCCCTCAGTTCATCTAGTCTCGGCAATTGAGACAAATCTCCGACGGCAGCTAAACTATGCTTTGAAGATGCAACGCGCTTCACAAATGCGTTTACGTCATTTGCTTGAACTGCATCCACTGATTGTAGAACCTGGTCAGCGTCAATGTGATCAGAACCTTTGATTAAAGCATCCAAAAATCCCTGCGAACTTTCCAAGCTATTTGCTAATGATGATTTCAATGAATTTCTTTAATTAAATATTAAAAAAAAATTCTCTAAAAAAAATTTAAATTATCTAAAAATAAATTACTTTGCTCTGATTATCTCTTCGTTTGAAAAACCATTTTTGGCCACTTGATTAAGCTCTTGATAAAGGCCTTTGACAAGCTTTTTAAATTGATTAATATTTTTGCGCAGGTAAATAATTAATTGTTAGCTCTTACTTTGCCAATGTCATTTGTATTTCCCACTAAATGAAAGCCAAAAAGACCAGCATCAGAGTAATTAGCATTGAAGGATGTTACGCCTGCTGCCTCTCTCGCTAATGGTAGCACTGACCGAGACAGTCTGGTAGCTCCATTCGAATATTTTATTCGGCTATAAACAGAGCCAAAAGCATGACTTGCCAATGCACTGGCTAGAACTTCTTTGCTCGACTGGCTTACTCCTTCGGCAGAAACGGCAACATGAACCAAATCATCCAGATTTTCTTCCCTCAACTCAGCTAAATGAATCTAATAAATTTTTGGCAAATATTTCAGATGTGAGAAAAATTTACATGAATGGTACTGAGCTGTTTGGCGAGATGGACTGCCGCTTGGCAATCTGAACTGATCGGCATATCTAATTAGATCATCATGTTGCATGCCCAAGCCAACTAGAGTCAATCGGTTTGAAGTGAAATTTTTTTCTCTAAAGTCAGTCAATAATTCTGATTTCAAATTGGCGACATTAAATCTTGGAGCATAGAGTGAATTTGAGAGAGCATTTTTGAAAGAAGCTTTGTGAATCATCTCAACAATTTCTTAAGTTTGGCTAGTATATTTAAAGTTTATTTTTGTCATGGAGTTTTATCTTACTCAATTCAGGCTGCTGGTCGTACACGTCCAATTCAAATTCTAGTCTTGATTTTGCATCATCGATTTCCCAGTGTCTCAATTGAGGACGGCTTATGATTTCGCTCAAAATGTCAACGCCTCTAGAACTGAAGAAAAAAATAAATCTCGAGAAAAACATTTTGTTAAAAAATGGTCATACGTGTTGTTCCTTGTGCTCTCCAAAAGATAGGTGGTACTTTCTCTGGTAGATGAAATGCTTTATCACACAAAAATGAAGTAGCATACTTTTTTGTTTAAAAAAATTAAAATTGCCATTACCTTAGCTGAGCTCCAATTTGATCTAAATTGCGGGTTATGCCAAAGCTTGAAAAATTTCTTGTTGCCAAATTGGAGAAAACTCTCAAAGCATGAGTAGAGCCTTGTTCAGTGTGGCTTTCATCTCTAGAACCAGTATTTAAAACAGCTGCAACACGACTTATTGGGCTGTAGTTCTCCAGAGAAGCAATAACAACTCCATTATCTAGTTTGGTTACCCTGACTGATTCTTTTAGATTTCTTCTCGCTTCTTTTGCTTGAGAGGCTGATGCTGTGGCAGCAAATCTCTTTTTTATTCAAATAAAATTTTAAAAAAGCAAGACATTATTATTCGTAAGTTTACTTTGGGCATCGAGCATAGTAAATCTGATCTGGCTCTTAAAACTAAGCTTGTCATAATTGTATTCTTTCAAGTCTTGTATCTAAAATATTAATAACTATTTAACTCATTATTTTTAAAGTTAAATAAATGATAATTTCATCCGAACCGGTCTCTTTTTTTGAAAATATATTGCTGCAAATATAAAGCAACTTATAACAATCATATAATTTATATACCAAGCATTGAAGACGCTAAGAAATGAGCTGAGTAGTAAGAGTTGAAAATTCTGCATTTGAATAATTAAATACATTTTTTTAACAGAATTGTTTATATTTTGTATACTATGTATAAAATAATAAATTCAAAGTATTTTTTAATTCATTAAAAAAATTTTTGCATATTTTTTAAAAAATTCAAAATTATTTTTAAATGAGAACATGAGGATTTTTTGTCTTTTTGATTTACTAATTTCAAAACGATATATTTTTAATCTTAAGACAAATTTTTAATCTTTCAATAAAACTTACAGTAAAAAAGCCAAAAAAAGAACTGGTTATATTATTAATGAATCTTGTCACTTATTTCGTACATTAAAGATTTTTATTTTTTTTTTAATTTGCAACATCAATCCTTGGTTATTTTTCATTAAAATATTTATTCATATTTTTGCTTTTTTTTACATATTTTTGTAAAAATAAATTACTATGAAAATTATATTTTTTAATGATATAAGAACTAATTTTCTGCTTCCAAAAAAAACAATATCAAATTTAACACCTTGATTAAAAATAATAAATAAATGGGGTATTATTAATCGATCTCTTACATTACTTAAACGATCACTTAATAAAATATATTATTTTATTTTTTCTATCTATAATATTATTTATTCGATTAATTTGATTAATTAACTGTCTCTAATAATAAATATTTATGTATCCTGAGTTTTTTTGTCACTAAATTTACTGAAGATGAGTATGATTATGATGAATATAGCTCTTAACTTAATTAATGAACAGTTGAAATTATCTCTTGATTTAATTTAATTATCTCCTGTGAGAGTTTTTTTTTGTGGATATTTAAAGATGATCTAATGTGATCTAAGTTTTATCAAAGTATTTATTTATTTATTGAATTGAATTAACCTCCTTTAAGGAGAAGTAAAAGAAAATAAAAATAAAACTTTTAAAAATAAAGTATTGAAATGTCTGATAGTGAGTATCGAGTAGTTGATGACTATGTAACTTCTGAATGATTATGTAACTTTTGACGAATTCTAAGGAATTTTGTTTAAAACTTGGGAAACAAGAATCAGCTCGGATAGTAACTCCGATAACTGGATGTAAAAAAATCATATAAAATAAAAAAATTAAAATAATAAATAAGCTACTGTAACACCTCATGTATTCCAGGCCCTGTGTCTCTCTCTCTTTATATATTTATGTTGTATTTTAGTTTAAGTTAGAATTTTGAATAAAGTTTTTCATTTCAAGTTGGTTTAAATTTTTGTGTTAGAATTTCAAAATGTATCCAATGTTGAAATAACATTGAAAAAGTGCGATGTTTCAAATAAAAAATAGTTTTAAATTAATATTGCAGACATTAAAAAAACTTTGTTTTTTTATAAATTTTGACTTTGAGTTTTTGATATAATGATCCTTAAGATAATATTTGTAGTTTAAAAAAATATCTACGCTCGGTTTTCGACTTTTCATAAATTGATTTTTTAAGTTCGTAGTATGAAATTTAAAAATTGTGGTATTTTATTTAAAGAATTGTGTGCATAATTTTAATGGGCCTAATTTTATTAAAGTTTTAATTATAAATAATCAATAAAATAAAATTTTCTTTATATATTTTTAATTTTTCTAAGCTCTTTTAAAAAGCCAACTTGTATTATCATCTTTTTAATTTCGTGATGAACGTATTAAAGAATACTGAGCAATTCGGAAAAAAATCCAAATTTTTAATTTTATTTTATATTAATATTCTATTGATATTTTTTTTCTAAATTTTAGTAAAAACTTACCTAAGTATAAATAAAATCTCGTAAAAAATGCCTAAAAAATGAAAATATAATCAATCAATCTCATGTTAGTAACTTAAGAGTTTTCGGCCATTTATCTATGGTCACCATCTCTTCTTCTGGGAAAAAGTCTTCATTTTCCAATTCATCAGATTAAAACGAGATTGATTGATTGTAGTTTGATTTTTTAGGCATGGACTCTAGACTTCGAATGGGTGCGCTTAAAAAAAAGAATAGTAAAATTTACTCAAAATGGATGAACAGTTTATATGTTCACAGCGTCAATGAATGATCAATAAGCAACAAAAGAAATGTGCAAAGGGTATTTTCAAAAGTCAACTTGGGACAGTTATTATGAATATAAAATTTGAAGTGATTCAATGCATGTAATTGAAATAAACAATCAGATTTGTAAGTTGATATTTGCAGTTGTGAATATTGAAAAAAAAAATTTATATGCAAGCATGTGATTGGTATTGGATATCAATTAGAATTAATAGAATTTCCAACTCTAGATCTTAACATTGAGAGAAAATTTAAAAGAGACCGTCGAAAAAAGACTCACCCAGCTCTTGAGAGAAATTCAACTGGTCCTTTAAATGTGAATGTTTTCAGGCCAATAGAAACCAACATCGAATCATCGATTTAAGTTCAATCAGCGACTACATTGAATCAAATATTGAGCATTAGCGATCAACAGAAAATCAACACGGATAAACCCAGAAATGAAAACGCGGAAGACCTAGAAAAAAACTACTATTTTTTGTTCTATTTTAAAAATAATTTTTCTTTATTTACAAATATTTTTTCTACTACAAAAAATACAAGCCATAATTAAATAGATCAATAATATTTTTTAATTTAAATTTAAGTTGAACAAATTAAAGAAAGAAAAGAATCAACTTCTTTTTTTCCGTTATTGTGTACCCGTTTCTTTTAAAATAAAACGCAGTCTGGAAATTTAAATACTTAGCAGATCCTACAAAGTAAAAATACTTTGGATGATTTGGAATCCGATAAAAGTGAATTTTGGAATTTTGATGAATCATTAAAAAAACACGGCATCAGCGAAGATATTGAATCAATTTTGAACTTGCAAAAAGACAAGATTAAAAATTTTAATGGCTTTTTTTTGTTGTTGTTGATTGAACGCAAAAATAACGAAATGAAAGCTTTTCTAAAAATTTTATTAGAAAAAAAAAATTATAATAAAATTTTTGTGACGTATTGTGAATAAATTATTAAAGTATTAATGGATCATTTAAACTAGATTTTAATTATTAAATAGCAATTTCGATATTTTAGGAATTAGATTTAAAATATTTCTAAAACTTAGACAAAATAATTTTATTAAAGAACTGCAGAATCATTTAATTACGATCCAAATTACAACAAACAAAAATTAGAATTTAATTTGATACGATAAATTCCGTAGTGATAATAGTTTTTAGTCAATTATTAAGCAAATCACCAAAACATAAAAGAGCAATCATATTAAAATAAAAACAACAGATACAAACATAAAATTTCGCTAATCAAATCACCTTTAGTTATGAAGACCATTAAAAAATTTTACGTGAGTGTAATTTTGTTCAAGATCTATTTGACCAACCATTAAAGCTACTAGCTTTGTAAATTTGTTTTGATCAATAAATGAATCTATAATCTCAATTTAGGAGTAATGTTGAAATACAAAAGTGGTTTTTAAAAATATACAATTTTTTTTTTTTTTGTTAGAAAGAATCAATCGAGCCAAAGGAAATCAATTGTACACAAAAGCAATAAAAATAATTTCTTGACAATAATTTATGCATAAAAAAAAAACACACACACACACATTTCCTAATTATAGACAAATTTTACTGTCATTCTATTAAGACTGCAAATAATTCCCTTTTTGAATCACACTTTCCACTTTATTGAATTATTTTGTTTACAAAATCCAAAAATCTCTTTGCATATTGGTCCGGTTTCACTGTGGATATCTCTTGGTCGGCTCCATACTTTACTGTTTTAGCCACATTGGCTGACCGCTTTTTGAGCCCATAATGAGTGAGAATGTCTATCAAAGCCATGAAATAAACTTCTTTTTTCGGACCTTTTTTTGGTTGTAAAAATCTAAGAATAGAGCAAAAAAAGGGCAACAAAAAAATTAAAATAACCTTGCGATGGCAAGCCAAACAATCCATATGCTAATTTAGATGAAGGGCTGTCGGGTGGCGTGGGAACAGACACTTGAGCAAATATTTAGAATTTAGAATAGAATAAAATAAATTTCTACCATTCAATTGATCATCGTCCGTATCTTCGGTGTCTTCGGTGGGAGATAGATTGTCTTGATCAGATTCGAGCTTGTCCTCTAGCAGCTTGGCTTCTGTGCTAAGATCTAAAGACTTGTCCAGATCAGTCACACCGATGAGCAACGAGTAGTCCATTATTTTGAGTGAACACAAAAAGTCAACATCTCTGGTCAATTTGGCAAAGAATATTTTTTTAGACTCGCCTCCGATGTTAATGTAGCGTCTGTCATTTATTAAGTCATTGTCCTTTAAAGTGGGAGAGTCTTTTTCTTTTTCTTTTAGCGAAGCTGCTCGATCTACAGATGAGCCTTTGATGTCGTATTTTATTTGAATTTTATATCTGTTGGAAAACACGTTACGAGTCACGAGCAAATAAATCTCTTTGTCCTCGACGGTCAGTCGAAAAAGACTGAGCAGATGCGGCAATAGAGTATTGCCTTTGGTTTCAACGATGTGCTTGTGATAGTCGGTCAAAATGTTGTGCAAACCTTCGACATCCTCACTGGTTACTGATTTTACGATGTATCTTTTATCGTATGATATGTAAAATCTTGCATTGCTTTTGCCACTGCTGCAATCAATGGGCTCTACATCGCCGTTGGTCAGTGATTTTAAATATGACTCATCGGAAATGCTGAAACGCTCGCGCATATTCTTAAATACCAAAGGACAGTATTCTTTGACTTTGTAATGACTTGGTAGTGTGTTTCTTGAGAAAAATAAAAAATTAATCTTGACCGTCTTTATTTTGCTTTTTAAACTTAATTGAATTTTTGTATTTATTTATTTATTTAAAATATAGTTTTGGGGTTTGTGATTTTATATACATATTTCTTTTTATATACATAATGTGATTTGTATTTCCGCCCGGTGTCCAGTCTACGACGACAACCGGGCCCGGTTTTCTTTTTAGATTAAATAAATAAATATTGGTGAACCTTAATTATTTTTAGTTGTTCACATTAGTTCAGGTTTTATCCCTGGGAACGCCCGAATGGCGGATAAGCCTTAGTTTGAACTCACTTTTCGGAATCTTTTTTTTTTCTCTTTTTCCTTTTACTTCCGAAAGATTTAGAAGAAAAAAAAAACAAAAATAAATTGCATGGCAAGATATTTTTTCTATCTAACATTTTTCAATAAAACTTTGAGAAAAAAAGGGGTCTGCCTAGTTCCCACAAACAAAAAACTGTCACACACAAAGAAAAAATTTTCAGCACAAAAATAACTTGACTAAGACAAAAATTGCGTTCCGCAAATTAAAAAATTATAAGCAAAGATTTTTTCAATATCTATTAAAAGCTGCCACTAAATTTTTTAGATAATGCCTATGATTTTACGTAATAAAAAAAATTTCCGAATTTTTTAAGATTAAAAAATCCAAAAAAAATAATATGAAAAAGAAAAAACAGTGACAATTCATTGATTGATGCATGGCCAATATTTTATGAGAATCCGACGAATTTGTTAATAAACTTAAAAAAGGTCGTCAAAAATTAGCTGGAAATTGGTTTTCCAAAAAATAGATTTTAATTTAATATTTAATTTTTTTATATATAATTTTATAAACACTATTTGAAAATATTATATTTCTAATTTAATAATTTTTTTTCACCACAAAAAATTGTGTTTTGTAGTGATTTGTGTTAAAAAGTTTTTAGATTTTGGGGAACCATTTATCTCTAAAAAAAGCCCAAAAAAGAATGTGGTTTTATATTAAAAAAATCACCATAATAAAAATCAAAATGCCTCTTTTTATAAAATTAAATCATTTGATTATTTTTCGAGTTATTTTTTTAAAATTGAAATATCTTAAATGCACTTTTTTATAATTTCTCGAAATTTTGGGAACAAATTAAAAGAGAATTATCTATCAGATTTTCTTGATTTTTTAACTAAATAAAGTTCAATATGTGTTAATTATTTTGTTCTATTTTGTTATTGATTATTAAAACTAAAAATAAAGCATAAATCAATGAATCTAATCTTTTATTTCGAGGTATAGACAATGAGAATATTTATAAGTAAAAATCCTTTAATAATAATTCCTCTACTTTAAAAAGTAGAGAAAAAACAAAAAGGAAAACTTTTTTTAAAAGTTAAATCTAATTGTCTATCCATGTTTATTTCGTACATTAAAAATTTTTGTTTTTTAACTTGCAACGCCAATCCTTGTTTATTTTTTTAAAAAATATTGATTTAATATTTTGAATGAAATTTAAAAGAAACGGCTCTGTGTAATGGGTTAAATTGAAGAACTTGAACTCGATGAGCATAGTACAAGTCTAATTCACAGAATAACTAACGGATATTTTAATTTTTTTTTATTAAAACTGAATTTAACTAATAAGGGAATACCAAAAGTTGCAACTTTTGCGAATGATGCAAATTCTGGAAATTTTATTTAATTCGTTATTTTTCTTTGAAAATGAAAACAATATACAATGATGTTCTGCTTATTGATTTTTGCAACAATTTCCGTATAATAAATTTTGGTAAAAAATCAAAAATTTTCCTTTTTTAACTTTTATTTTTAACACTTTATTTTGATTTAATTTTATTTTTATTTTTCTCTGAAGGAGCTGACGCTCGATACAAAATTACATATAAATAAATAATAAAAATTTACCAGATTTTCCCTAAATTAGTGTTAGAAACAAAAATGTAATTAATTTTTTTTTTATCAAAAGTGTTTGTATCAAGCATTCAAATTTTAATTTTAAATAAATAATGTGATGAAAAGATCGATCTTTCCAATCTTAATTTTTGAAGAAAAATTGAAGTTCATGATCAAATGTAAATTTCAGATCGAAATTTTTAGTTTTTGAGTTAAATAAAAAGATATTATTAATCAATTTTTTAAAAATGAATGACTAAACTTTATTGAAGATGGTTTGTTTAATCTTTAATTAAATCGAAAAATTATATGAATGTTTATCTGAGGTAAAAATAAAATCTTGATCAATATTTTAAAACTTTGCAATACAAAATTAACTTTGTTTAGTCGTAATATATTTTTATTAATATTTAAATATTAATTAAAGCCATAATTTGAATACTTTAATGTGGATATTAAATTTGTCTCTAAAGTTTTCAAAAAAAAGATTTTAGAAGAATCAATAAAAGATCAATTAGAATTTTATTAAAATAGTGAACATCTTATGTTTAATTTAAAAAAAAAAAAAAACAAATTTCATCATTTATACTAATACTATAATGAATTACGTTTTGATCATTTAATCAAGTCATCAAACTTCAAGTTGCCATTTTTGACATAATAAATTTCAAAATAAACTTTATAAAAAATAATTCTATTAATTCAACGATTTGATTAATTTTAATATTTGATAATAAAATCCTTGAATTGAAAATTAACTTCGAGATGCCGACAAAGCTCTTTTAAAATTTTTGCACATTCTTGTTTTTACAAAAATTTCGTACAATTTTAAAAATTTACTAATTTTACTTAAAATCTAAAATTTGAAAAATTTTCTCTTTTTTACAAATATCACTACATATTCTTATTTAAATTTAACTAATAAATAAATTAAGGCTTCATTTTAAAATGTCATTTATTTTAATTAAAATGCATTAGAAAAATGTCAATTAAATGTGTTGATCGTCATCTAAAAGTATTAGTTGTCATTTAAAAGATTAAGATACAATTGTTAATATTACATAGAAATAAAAAGTATTAAAGGGTATTTTTTTTAATTAAATATAACTTATAACTATTAATTGTCAATGAGAATAATTAACCGGCATAAATTTTAATTAATTGCATCTTGAAAAAATTAAATGAAAAAAATTTTCGTCAATTACTATTAAATAATGTACTAGAATCATTCCAGGAATTCCATTCGCTTCTAAGAGAGAAAAGTCATAAGGGGAAGAATTTTTGGATTCCTTTCCAACTGAAGCATGTCACATCAATTTAGGAAATATAAGAAGAGTAAGGTAATTAAAAAACCAGTCAAAAAAATTAGTAAAAATTAATTTATTATTTATTTTGAAAATTATTTAAATAACTGATTTCTTTATTTTTTTAAATGATAATATGTATTTATAAATTGATGAGTTGACGATTGTGATAACTAATACTTTAAATTTACGAATAATGCATTTAATTTAATTGTTAAAATTGACAATTTAATCTTTTTTAATGACATTTAATCAAAATAAACAACGCTTTAAATTAACTCCAAAAATAATGGCTTCATTACAAAAGCAAATTGAAAAAAATGTTAGAGTAAAGATCAGAGTTGTTTGAAAGTCAAGTCCAAGTATTCAAGTCCTAATTTGGACTTTTTTTTGGGACTTTTAAACAACTCTGGCAAAGATATCTTCGAGTTTATATTTAAATTCAAGCAATAATCGAATCCTAGAAAGAGAATTTGTTAAATTAAAAAATGATTCCGATTGAGGATGATTATGATAAAGAAAATAAAATAAACTTTATAAAAAATTTATTCAAGACAAATTTTATAGAATCTTGAAAATCAAACTTACAACCAAATGAAAGAAAATCAGTCAAGTGTAAATTGAATAACTTAATTTAATTTAATTTTATGAGTTTTTTTTAATGTAGTGACCGTGCCCAAATTTTTTTTTCAATAAAGAGTGAAATTAGATAAATTTTCAAAAGTTATTTGTCTTTTAAGTGTTTAATAATTAATAAATGTATTATTAAAAATATTAATTATCAATTTATTTAAAACCTCATTGAAATGTTGCAAATTTTGGTCGTCTCTGCTTGTAATAAAAGTATAAAAAAATTTTTTGATCTTACTTATTAAAATGTTGATTGTCGATTTTCACTTTCATGTAAGCCTTGAAATCATCTGGCATCAGTAATTCAGGCATATTGACGTGTTTTAGTTCATTGCACTTAAAATACCAAAAACATTAATTAATAAGAAAAAAATATTTTCAGCTGGCTATTTACTGAATAGTTGACGCCCCACATAAAAACGGCAATCAACGGCTCTGTTGCTCGGAACACTTTTTTCTTTTGAATCTTAATGCTCAGTTTGTTTTTGTTTTTGCTCTTGTTTTTGCTCGATGATTCACCAGAACTCATTTTGTGACCCAAAGAGTTTTAGCTAAATATCTAAACACCAAAATGAAATGTATATTTTTGGCTGATAATCCCAAAAGCAATAATAAATTATGATTAATCAAAATAACATTAACATTTTTAATTTACCAAGTCTTATTTTAAGATCTATTTGATGATTAGAAAACATCATTTTTTTATTAAACAAAACTTGAGGTACCTTAATGCTACGAAAAAGGCTTACTGGTAAAATTTAGCTATCAGAATGTGGTCACAATGGCGGAAATTACAGCAATTTTTTGAAAAGAAACCATTTTTATTTTAGCTCTCTGCTCATTTATCCTACATTTTAATAAAATATTAAATTTGAAATAAACAAGAGTCAAATTAGAGCGAAAAAAAAGAATTTCTGTACAGAGTTTCATTGCAACATTTTCCTTTCTTTTTTTTTATGCTTGTGAATAAATTAATTGAATTTCAGAAAATTATCATACGAACAACGAAATAGAAATAAATAGAAACACAAATTTAACTTGATAGAGTGATTGAAATTGAGTCTTAAAATAAGAAATGATTTTTTTAAATGCGAAATAGTTTTTTTGGTTTCAAAATGTCAAATTAAATGAATCTAATCGGGGTTCTCGTAATGATATACCTAAATAAATAATAATCCTAATTAAATTAAATGTCAGCATGCTTTTAAAACATCAAGTAGCTGGAAACATCAGAAAAGATTGTTAAACAAGATTTTTAACTAAAGAATTTATTTTTCCTGGAAGCGTTTTATTTTATTTTTTTCTAAATAAGGGTTAAGAGCTGGGAATTTTTTGAAAAAATCTTCATATTTTTTTTCTAAATTTCAATTAAATTTAACTGAAATTTATTAAAAAAATCCTATTAATTTATTTGAAATTGTTTATTTTAGAAAACAAAAATTTAATAAACGCTAAGAAAATTAATAAAGAAAAACACCAAAAGTTATGAATTTACGTAGCTTTATTTTTTGAATATTTTCTCTTTAGATTTCGTCGATTTTGAATTTATTGATTTTATTTTTAAATATTAAAATTAAAATGTGATGATGCTTCCTAAATAATAAATTAAAGCGAAAAATTTTTTAATAATGTTCAAAATTGATATTTAAAACATTTCCCATGGTAATTAAATTCAAAAATAACTCATGAAATTATTGCGGATACATTTTTTTAAATATCAAAATTAAATTTTGATTCTATATTCGTTATATCCTATACATTAATACGCTGAACAAAATATAAAGATGATATTAAAAAAATTTCTAAAATATATCCAATTTTCACCTTTTTTTAACATTATTTCTATTGCTTGATTGTACAAATATATGAACATGGCAAGCATTTTTTTAAATGAATTTTTAATGTCTACCAAAAAAATAAAAAACAATTTGAATATTTCTTGCTTTTATTTTTCTTAACCAAGCGTGTCAGTGGAAAAATTTATTCAGGAAAATTATTTCTAGATCTGACTTACTCGGTGCACCAGATAACTAAAAGCTTTATAAATATTTCTGATTTATATTTTGGCTAAAGATTGTACTGCTATTATAATAATATGAAATAATATGAAATTTTTCAGTGAAAAATTAACTTAAAATAAGTGAAAAGATTATGATAACAAAACTATGGTTTTATTTGAATTTTTAGACCATTTATTATAGGAATAAGATCTGTCGTCGAAACAGATCATGACTTTTTAAAAAGACTGATGAAAACAAAATCTTCAATAAGATTGATTAAAAAATTTATAAAAACAAATATAAAAAAGAAGTCATAATCTGGCTTAAGCATTATATTTGTTTCTTGAATTATGGAAATCTTTCTCAAGGGCAAGATACCACATTACAAACATTTGTACTAATATATTTTGCTTATGGAAGCACTTTGAAAATTTTAATTTTTAATCAGATCAAAGGAGGTTTTTGCTCATTTTTTTCATTTGAAACATCCAAAAAAGAAAATTTTATACAGTGTGCTGCAAAAATTAATTATTTCATTCATCTAAAATTGTTTATTTATTGAATTTGACTAAAAATTGAATGCATAAGAAAAATATAAAAAAACTTGTTTGTAAATTCTTTTTCTCTACAATTTGATTTATCACTCTCGGCATAAAAATATAATTAACTTTTAAATATTTATAATCAAATAATAAAAGTCGGCACAAAAGTTTAGAAATTCTGATAATCCAAAAGATTAAGCGATTATAACAATCTTTTTTCACAACTTTATGATTAATTTTTATATTTCTTCTAATTTTGAGTAAATTGTGCTCTTAAACTGCTTAATTTAAATAATATCAAATTCCTTATGTCCTTTCAAAATAACATTACCAGAAAATCTTAATTTTGTCAAAAAATGGGTAAAAAATGTGTCTAGCCCACAAAAATGGCAGATCGTGGGTGTGCAAAAAAGTGGGGATAAAAAGCAAAATGAGATAGCCAAGCTCATAGCTGTTGGCCGTATCTCCAAAATGTGTCTCTTCAACTAAAAACCATATTAAGAGACTGGTACTGTGTCTGATCGAAGCCATTCTGGTAGACCTTGGAAGCTATAACTTTCAGGGAAATTGAAAAAATTTCTAAACTTTTGAACCGTTTTTTTGGGACTTTTAAAAAACTCTGATTTTTATTATAATGATTTAATAAAAAAATATTTATTTTTTTATAAAATAATTTTTTAATTTATAAAAAATAATTAAAAAAAATAAAACATAAATTTTTTTTGATACAAAACGATCGACCCGTTTCGACCAAAAGGGGACTTCTTCAGAATCTAAAAATTCTGATTAGTTTTTAAATTTAAAAAAAAAAAAAAGGAAAAAAAGAAGATTTGTTTCAAAAGAATATAAAAACATATTATGAAAATATTTTTATAAATCAAAGATTTAGAATAAAACTTCATGAAAATGAAAAATAAAAAAAAAAATTTTTTTTAAATTTTTCTATAGTTTGCAACATAGTGTACAATCTTTTTGAAAAAGAAGCAAAACTTAGAGTTTTTATATATTCAATTTTTGATATTTTTTTCTTTAAAAAAGGAATTTGAAATTTTAGAAAAATGATTATCAACTTAGTTTCTGTTGATAGCCTTTTTATTTTATCATCTAAATTCGATTTAAAAATAAAAAATTTAAAATCATCCATTGAATGATTTAGACTATAAAATTGAATTGATACTTCAGAAAATGTATCAAAGTTACTTGAAGATTTTCTGATATTTTGTCTAAAATAATTAATGTTATAAAAATGTTGTCCAACTCTTTCTTTAGCTTTATTACCTGATTCACCTATATAAAATTGAACAATAAATTTTAAAATTATTTTAATTCGATATAAAATATATGAAATATATGATAAACCGATGAAATTTTTATTTTTTATTGATGAAGCATTATGAATCTCATCGATAAAAATTCGATTAAATTTTTTTATTTTCATTGATGCTGCATTAAATTTTAATTGACTGGGTACAAGTCTACATTTAAGTCAAAGTAGGAAGAGTCGAGCGAAAAATTGGTCTTTCAAAGATTCAAAGACACAAATTATTTTAAGAAAATAATTTCAAAATGATTTTTTAACTACAAGTGTATTAAAAAAGAGCAAGCTAATATAAATTAAATAAATTTATTTAAATTAGATTAAAATTTTGACAAATCTTGTTTTAAGATTCAAAAAAGAAATTTAAAAAAATGTCATATTTTAAATTGATTATTTTGATAAAATTTTATTTTGCTTTTTAAAAAACTTGTGTCTCTCTTGAACTTTAACAAAATGCTCCAACAGCTCTTTGAAATCTATTTTGCTTCGATCCGAAGATGATGTTAGCTTTATTTCAGTTGAATTGGATATTTTGTTGTAATAATTTGGAACGCAGTCAAGGCGATGTTTAAGTGAAAAAAATGCATCACTTTGTGGCAGAACCATCAAAAGGCCATAAAGTGCCCGAACTAAATATTGATTCTGTTCAACTTGTAACAAGTGCAGTCTTAGATCTATCAAAATTAGTTGATTTAACAAAAAAAAATTTAAAATAACTTTTTTGCACACTCACAAGTAAAAATAGAAGATTCTATTAATTGAACCAGTTTATCAATAGTAATCAATAAGTTGAGAGTTATTTCAATATCGCCTCTTTTTTTAAAATCAATTAATAATTTAAATAAGAATAAATACACAGGTTAAAGTTACAATAGATTAACCAAGTTAAAAGCATGTTCATAATTTTGTGAAAGCAAACAAAGTGCTATCGCAGCTATAGGGTTATGGCACCAAGTTTTGTACAGACAGACGAACATAGAAAAACTTTCCTGACAAAAAAATTAAATTTTTTTTTGTTGTTGAAACAAACTTAAAAATTTCTTAATTTACCTTGGTATTAAAATCTTTTAATGAATTTCGCAAATCATAGCATTCGCATGAAGTTAACAAAATTGAATTCAAAATATCGACCATGCTAATGGCAAATTCACTGTCTTTTTCTTTTGATAATATCTCGGAAAACATTCTAAATATGTCCTCGGGATTTAGAAGAATGCACAAATTTCTTTAAAAAATTGATGGTTTAAACAAAAAATTTTAATTACTTGTTACAAAAATACCTGATCATTGACGATCCTTTTTCAAATCTTAAATTTTGATCTTTGCGAAACAAATCCAACAGTTCAGTCATAAACATTAAGAAGTAATTGTTGTATTTGGCAAAATTAGCTTTTAAATTCTCGTTTTGATTATTTGTATCAATCAAAAATGTGTTTGATGAGATGACCGCTAAAATTTTCAAATCCAACTCGACTGCTTCTTTGGATGAATCGGATAAAAATGCAATCAATATGGCAAAAAAACTATTGATTTGACTTAGAATCAACTCGGGTTGCTTGTTTACCAGATGCAGAAACCATCTTAAAGATTCAATAGTTGTTGTCACTGTATTGGTCTCGCTGGGAGTTATTGTGAATCGTGATAAAGTCTCAATAAGCTTATCAACAGCTATTTTGTTAATCAACGTTTTTGTTTCTTCCCTTAAATGAAACATTTTAATCTTTCCAAATGATTAATTGCATGGAATACTTTTTTTCTTGACTCAAATTTTCGATTAAGGCCCACAGTTTTGAATTTATTATTCTAGATAATTCTTTGATATTTAAGAATTGGTTAAGAAAATAAAAAAAAATAAAAAAGATGAAAAAATTTTATAAAAATTGTTTTCAAAAGGATATTTTTCTTTAAATTTTCATCTCCATAAGAAAAACACGGCAAGACTACATTTAAAATTCCTGGAATAAAGAAAACTGCTTGTTCATTAAGAAGATGTATTAACTCTTTCAACCACATCATTGCCGTCATTTGTATTGAGTCATCTGATTTAAAAAAGAAAAATTTAGATTTTTAAATTCAATTGAAACTGGTACAAAAAAACAAAACAAAACGATTAAATTCAATGATTTTTTTCTTTAAGTTAAAATTAAGGACTTAAAGTTCAGCAAGACTTAAATAAAACTTTTATTCATTTTGCAGGATACTCAAAATATCACAACAATTTTTCAATGTACTTTGTATGATTTACAATGTTTTTTTCCCGAAAAATTTGTTGATTCTTGAGGCAAATTAAAACAAATTCTGTCTTGGAAAAAATTTTCTCTACAAATCTAAATACAAAGTGTAATTAAATAATAAATTTTACTTAGATTTTTTCTTATTTTTCTTATTTTTATTCCTTTCTCTTTTTTTTTTAAACTTTTTTTATATCTAA
>QEOQ01000092.1:1295044-1305584 GCA_010279815.1 Brachionus plicatilis | reverse complement strand
ATCAGTATCTTGAAGTTTTACAATTCAATTCAAATATCATTTCAATTCAAAGAGTTTATCTTTAGATATTAAAATTAATCTTAATAATTATTTAAATAATTTTAATTTAAAATGCTTTATGTGAATTTATATAATAAAAAAATTATTTCAAAAATATTTGCAGAAAAGATCGATCTTTTCATTTTATTACTTATTTGCAATTTTAATTTTTGAAATTCATTTTTAAGCTTGAGTATTTTGAGTACTAGATACAAATACTTTGGAAAAAAAAATTCTAAATAAACTCTACAAAAAATAAATTTAATTATTTAATTTAATATTAAATCAATTATAAAATGATATTAAAAAAATAACAATTTTTCAAAATTTGCATTCTGAATCAATTTAACAAAAATCGTAGATCTATATTTATATTAGTGTTGGGAACCGTACAAACGGCCATTGATGCGACCAAAAATTTTTTGAACCGCGAACAAGGCCGCCTAGACAGACGGTTATAAAGGCGGACGGCCACTTTGGCGGCCAGGCCGGCGGTCAAAAAATTGGACCGCTGAGTTGACCGGCCAAAACATAGACGGACGGCCAAATGAACGGCCAAACTTAAACGGACGGCCACTTTGGCGGCCTGACCGGCGGCCAAAAATTTGGACCGCTGAGTTGGCTGGCCAAATCAAAGACGGATGACGAAATTTGCGATCAAACCATATCAGCGAAAAAAATTTCCTTAAGAGTAAAAAAATTGGCAAAAATTTTTTTACTCTTATTTTTTTTAATAGAAAATGCCAAATATTATAAAAAAATAATTTTTCTTGAAAAAGCTAAATTTTTGAATTTTTTTTCTAGATTAGAGTTTAGAGATTTGTATGTAATATTTGAAAATTTTTCGTTTCTTTAAATTAAAAACTTAAAAGAACATCAAAAACTTTTTCCCTGAAATTTTTTACCGCTGATTTTGTCTGACCGCCAAAGTGGCTGTCCGTTTTAGGACTGGCCGTACATTTGGCCGTCTGTCTATGTTTTGGCCGGCCAACTTCGCGGTCCAAATTTTTGACCGTCGGCCTGGCCGCCTTAATTTGGCCGCGTTCGGACCGGCCAGGCTTGGCCGCCGCCCAATACTAATTTGTATTCATTTTTTCTTTTTCTTATCATTTATCTTCTTTTTATTTAATTTTTATTTTATACATCACTAGAATTAGCGTTAATTGAATCAATAAAAAAATGAAGGCATTAAAATAAGGACGGGGTAGAAAAAAACATATACAAAGATAAAGTCAAAGAAAAACATAAAGAGAAATTTGGAAAAATATTTTTTGAAAAAGACAATAAAAGCATAAAATTATGTAATGATATTTTTTTAGAGACACAAAATTTTTTTTGAGAGAAAAAACACACAATTTCAGCCTAATAACAGCATGTACTAATTGTACATGCTGTTTTTACTAGATAAGGCTATTTGTTATCATATAGTGTATATTGTATCGTATGCGTGTCCTGTGGTATACTTGATGATATTGACTATCTTGGATTAAATGTTAAATATTTATAAAAAAGAAAGGCTCGTAAATGGTATGAGATAGATTAGATTTATGAACTTATCTCTTTTTTTATGCTTTAGTATCTTCTTTATGTGTTTTTTTTACCTGGTCCTTAATAAAGAATTATTTAGATTTGTAATTAATTAATTTTATTCAATTAAATTTAGTTGAAAATATTCTAAATGATGTTTTTAAGCAAATTTATTTGGTAAAGACATACTTTTTTAAAATTTTGATTAAAAATTTCATCAAAAGTATTGTATGCTATACTTTGATTAAGATATTCATAGCTCTTTTTCATCTTATTTAAATTCGATTTAATACTTTCAATTCTATTTTCCACCATATTCTCTAAATTTTTCTTTTTCACAAGTGATATCAAGTACAAAAATGTACCAGGATTTCTGGAATTTTTAATTATAAATTTTAAGAGTTTTTTTTCGCTCATATCGTTTTGAAAATCATATAAAATTGTCTCTCTGTAGCTTAATAACGACATAGGCATAAAAATCAAAGTTGGAACTCGATTCGATAATAATTCCCAGTCCATGTCGTTCAAATCCGTATCAATTCTAAAATGATATTAAAAAAAAAATTAAAAACTAATAAAAATTTACTTTAAAATAACAAGTGTTTTGCAATTTTTAAAAAATTTGTATGCTAGATTGATTAATTTAAAGTTGACCATGCGACAAAATCCACAATGATTATTAAAATAAAAAACTAAAACATCCTAAAATAAAGAAAAAAATAAATTTAGCTCAATGCAGCCTCTAATCATTTTACTTTATTCTTAAACTCATGATTATTGATGACATCTTTCAGCTGCTTTGAATTTATTTCAACAAAATTCTCTAATTGAGTTCGTTTTTTGTTCGCAATTTGTTTTGTTCTAATTAATCTTTTTTTAAAAAAAATTTCTGGATCATTCATAAACTTATCTTGATTAAAATTAAAAAAATAAAATCATTGAGATCAATTGAAATCTTACGAATATTTAAAAAATTCAGATCATTTTTTATTTGATAAATGGTTTGATTCTAAAAAAAAATTAATTTTGCTGAAAAGTTTTGCAAGAATAATTTAAACAGAGTAGGTTAAATGTCGCAAAATAAAATCCAAGACCGGAGTTTTAAAAAATTTGAAAATTTTTGAAAAAAAAAGTTCTGACTTGAGCCTTATGACTTTTAAACAACTCTGGATTTAAATAATACTTTAACATTTATCAAGATTGCTTTTGGTAGTTTAGAATTTTCAAAATCATAGCCCAATAGATTAACAGCGTAATTTTTGTATAATTTCTTGTCAATAAACAAAATTTCCGTATTTTCTTGGAATTGACAAATCGAATTGCTTGCATAGTCCTGATTTTCTGTAAAACTTAAAAATGGATTTGAATTTTTGGACTGCTTTTTAATAGTGTGAAATTCTAGGTAATCTAGATATCGATCTAAAAAAACTTTATTTTCCTTTAAAGAGCGACAGGCTTGAGATGCCTTAACTACAAAAAAATTTATCTTGAAAAAGAATTCAATTAATATTTATATTGAAAAAATAAAAAAATTACAATCGAATAAAACTCCTCATTCACCCAATTTCCATTCAGACTTTCACGGTCTATGAAAACTAAAAGTTTACTTTTTTCATTTGACATTTTGTTAATATCTGGATGAAACCATCTGTCAGATTGGTGTGTCTTGAAAATATAAATTCAATTTTTGTTTAATATTATTGCACAAGTTTTAGTTACAGACACCAAATTGTCTTTGACCCATCTAGTTAAGTTTTCTGGTTTTATGTATCTAATAGAGCTCAAACTCTAAATTTTAAAAAAAAGTTTAATAGTTTTGAAAAGTAAATATTAATTAAAATGACTATTACATTTTGAAATCCTAACTTTGTAAAAAGCATTATTTCACAATGATTCGATGAAGCTATCTTTTGAATCTGATTTAAAAGTGTTTTGTTCAAGATTATTCCGTATCCAATGGAATATTCATCATCTTTTTTGAAAAAATTATTTTATGCTTTTTTTTGTGATTAAAATTACTAACTGGATGCTAAAAAATCCATAGAAGATTTGTAGAAATTTTTGTATGATTTCGTTTCATTCTGGTTTGTAAAATTAAAATTTCCAATTAGAACAGCCTTCAGAGAAAAATTTTCAAATTAATAATTATTATTAGTTTAAATTGTATACATTTTGAGTGTTTAAATAGTCAAAAAACTCTTCAATAGTGTCAATTCTACGCAAGGGTCTCAAAATTTTTTTCAAATATTGAGTCATATATTTATGATCAAATGGATTTTTATATGCAAACGAGCCGATGTTTTTAATGTTGATCAGTATTTGAGGGTATTTGATCAAATTAAAGTGAGCTTTGCACTGACCATAAAAGCAATTGATGGAATAAAAAGTAATCTTCAAATTTAAAAGGTTGGAAGCATTTTTTTGTTATAGAAAAATAATGATTACCTCATTGTGAAAATCACAAACAAGTTTTAAGAAAAGATCCCCATAGTGAATACTTCTTGCATCCCAATCTGCATATAAGAAAATAAAATTAATCTGAGAAGTTTCTATCAAGTGGTAAATTTCGAACATATCTCCATTTGGATAATCATAAAAATATGCATCTTTATTTGGACAAAATATTGAATTGTTAAAAATCGATTGTTTTGGCTTATAAATTGTCTCCTCGTTATTTGGACTCCTTAAAGATAGATTAAATCAAAAATTAAACTTATCAGTTCACTAAATTAAGTTTAAAGCTACCTGATTTGTGATGATAATGCAAAATAGACACCAATCAATAAAAAAAAACAAATTAATATTTTAGAAATCATTCTTTCAAATGAATTTCTGCTTTTTTGACAGATTTGAGTTTCTTCTAGAATTGGGAACGAATCGTTTAAAGCTAAAGCTTGGTCAATTTTTTTATTTATCAAATTATTAGATTCATAAAGTTGCATAATATGTCACAACTGTATGTTTCATTTGAAATGATAACCACACTATACTATAATACATACAAAACACCAAAGCCCAATTTGGTGCCAGAGAATATCCAAGATTTGTTCTTATTTGAATATAAGACTACACTTTCTTCTATTACTTTATTTTTGTTATAATTCAAAATTATAATTTTAATTTCTTGAATCTAAATTTAATTTAAAATGCCAAATATATATTTCTTGATGATACTTGATACTCATAAAATATAAATTTAAATTAAAATAAAAAACATGACAATATCTCAAAATTTTTAGAAATATTATGAGTAGAATTAACTGAGAAGCAAAATGTATCCTTCAAAAGTGAGTGTAACTTAAAGATTTTTTTTCTTTTTTGATAGAGTCCTTCTATAACAGGACCAGAATTTGCTAAATTACGTAAGATTACATTAAAAAATGTAAATTTCAGTAAAATCGTTCCTAAATGAGGTTTTTGGTAAATAAAAAAAATAGACATCTTTTCCAAAATTTTTAAATAATTTTATTTTAATAAAAAAAAAATTCAAAATTCCTGAACTTTTCTACTAATTTTACGTAAAATTACACAATAATTGGTAAAGTATTAAAATGAAAATATAACTCATCAAAAAAAAATTGAAAGATATTTAAATAAACTTAAAATCAAAAGATTTGAAAAAAAATTTAAAATTATTAATAAATTTTTATAATTAATAAATATTTATTAATAAATATATTTTTTTTTCTATTTAGATGCTTAAGCACGGTGTCATTAAATGCTAAGAATGAAATATTCTGGTTCCAAAAACAAAGTCTCGTAAAAATTTGAGTTTTTTGACTATTAAACATCTCTGAATTTTACCAAGTCAAGTCAAATCGCAATATTACGAGTCAAAATTACGAGAGTGTTTTTGCAACCGGAATTTCTCATTTCATTTTATTTAAATAGGTAATAATAATTTGAATTATAAAAAGTGATGAGTGGTGAGACTATCAAAAAAGGCTTCGTGCTTTTAATTTTTTTGTTACTTATTGATTTAAGGTCATTAATATTATTATTTTTTACAATAAACGCCTCTTAGGTAATGTAAAAAATTATTTACAGTTGTTTTTGTTAATACAATTAGAATTCATTTGGTTTTCAATTTTATTTTTTTTATTTTTGATGTGCTTTTAATATTTTACCATTTGTACTTTTTAATATTCTACCATTTATTATGTTGCACTATGCTGCAATATTTTTTATATTAACTTTTAATTTTAATTAATCAAAAGTAAATTATTTTGTTCAATTTGTATTTGAATCACAATACCAGTTTTTTGGTGAAAGGAGGAAATATTAAATAAAAAAACAGATTTTTGCTAAAATTTCATGTATTTTTGAAGAAATTTTTTTATTTAAATGTGTTAGATCATTGAAGGTAACAATCAGAATCTGTCACGAAATATATTTCTACTTTTCACAGAGTAAATATCAAAAGAAAGTGCTATTTTCAAAATTTTTTTACTATAAAATTAAACAAAACTAATAATAAGCAAAAAATAACTTGTCTATTTATTTTATGATTAAATTATCTTTATTAATAAAATAAAGATAATTTAAAAAGCTCTTAGATTCAAAATATTTTTAATTTATGACAAAAAATATAGTATATATGAATTATTTTAAATTCTAGAAAAACCTTTTATTATTTAGAAAATTAAAAAATATCTAGACGATCAGTTAGCTCTCAAGCTTTTAGCATTTATTAGCTTAGTTTTTAAAAAGTTGATAAATGTCAGCGAGTTCTTTTAGGTAATTGGATTTATTATAAATTTTAGCGTTAAAATTTATTTTAATAGAAAAACAATCTCGAACTAGCAATTTTCATATAATGAACTGGAATTTTCTCACTAGGAGAAAAAAATACAATGCTCAAAATATCCTTGAAACTAATCTATCACGAGTTTTGAGTCTCCTTGATATAACAGCACTGGGTAATGTTTACATTGAATTGAAAATCTTTAAGTATTATTTTGACAGGAGTTTCCTGTACTTTGGGCAATGGGATTTATGTTCTGGCTGGTGAAGTAATATCCAAATATTCAGGGCCGTCGATAGTTATTTCCTTTATAATCGCGGGATTAGCAACCTTTATTGCTGGTAAAATTTTTCATACATTCTACTTTAATTATATCACTCATTTAAAATTAAAGAAATATCAAACTATTTAATAGAAAAATTATGAACATGAAGTTATAGTTAATTTTTCTAATTTATAAAATACTTTAAAAAGCTAAAAAAAATTAGTGTAATTTTAATTAAATTAAAAGAAAAACAAAATCATAAAAAATTAAAACTTTTTTTAACATTTTGCCTTGTTCTTTTGTACCGAATTTCACAAAACTTAATAACTGTAATTTTTAAATGAAAAATAGCTCAAAGAACTTTAAATAAAATTAATGAAATAAGAGATAGTTTGGATGTGATATAATTAAATAAAGACTGTAAATGTATATAATAATTCCCGTACTTGATTAAATTAGTCAATATATATCTTTAAGGAATATGTTATGGTAATTTTTTTTCATGTTTATGAAGAATATTTTGTGAAAAAAATTCTCTAAAAGCCGAGTTTGGAGCTCGAGTTCCAAGAAGTGGATCAGCTTACGTTTATATTTATGTTACAATTGGTGAATTTATCGCTTTTATATTAGGTTGGGATTTGATCTTAGAGTATGTAATAGGTAATATTAAAAATTAATAAAAAAATGAATAGTGTACATATAAACAATTAAAGGTGTTTCGAGTGGAGCCAGCGCCTTAGGTAGATATATTGATGCAATGTTTGGTAACAAAATTGAAAGAACTCTTGAGAATGCGATGCCCATTAATGTAGAAGGCATTGCTTCTTATCCTGATTTTTTATCATTTGGCCTTGTTATTTTAATAACAAGTAAAGATTGATAAAATTATTTTTATTGTTAGTTTATTTTTTTGTTGAAAGTTTTTATGGTTGTTGGAGTCAAAGAATCAGCTTTATTAAACAAATTATTTACTCTCTTGAACATCATAGTTACCTTATTCATCTTCACAAGTGGAATTTTTAAAGCCGATTTCGCAAATTGGAAAATTATAGCTGATGTGCATAGTTTTTATTTTTAAAATAAATTGTTTAAAAAAAAAATTAATAATTTATTTTAAAGTCTAATTTATCGTGGATTGATCAAAATAACATGAATCAAACATGCGCAACTTCAGACCGATGTGGAAAAGGTGGATACTTTCCATTTGGATTTTCGGGCGTTATTCAAGGAGCTGCAAAATGTTTTTATGCATTCATTGGTTTTGATGCCATCGCATCTACAGGTATCAAAATATACAGAAAACTTTTTTTTAAGTGTCAAATCATTTTTCATTTTTGAAAATAATTATTTTTTAATTTTGTTAAATTTTAGGAGAAGAAGTACTAAATCCAAAACGAAATATACCTTTAAGTATAGTGCTAACCTTATTAATAGTAAGTCTTTGCTATTGTGGCACTTCTTTTGTTCTGACCCTGATGATTCCGTATTACATTATTGATCCAGAAGTTCCCATTCCTCAAGCTTTTGATTATGTAGGGCTTGAATGGGCCAGAATCGTGGTTTCTATTGGAGCGATTGCGAGTTTGACTACTTGGTAATTTTAAATTTTACACTTAAGATTTTATATACAAGGATTTTACCATATTTTACGTTAATTTTCGTAATGATGAAAATCATGCGATAATTAACGTAAAAAAAATAGTCAAAATTTGTCGAAAAAAATTCTTTTTCTAAATCGTTTTTTAAAATTATATGAAAAAATATTGGATTTTAAAAAAGAGCTTTTCTTTACTAAAAAATTTAAAAATTGGTTAAATTTACTGAAATTAAATATGTTATTTATTTTGGTGATTATTTACTTCCTTTTGGCGCACGAGAGTATGATCTAAACTATAAGACACTAAATATTACTTACTAATACTTACTTACTTTTTAAATTAAAAAAATTTTTCTTGTGTATCAATTTTTTTAAGTCATTTTGAATTTAAGCTGATTTTAGAATGTAAAATATCGGTATTTAATTTGTTTTTTTCTGTGTTTCTAAAAAATATATTTAACTTGATTTAACTAAATTTTACATTTTTTATTAAAAAATATCCCTTTTTATTACGCAAATTTTCCAAAATTTACAAAAAAATTTAATATTTTTTCATATAATAACGACGTCAAAAGGGCTTTTGTGTTAATAGGGTGGCTAAATTTGAAAAACTGCTATATCTCCTTCATTTTTAAGATATTTTCTAAAAAAATATGCTAACATGGAGACCTCGAAGAGAGAAATCAAACGATATGTGTGATATATATAATTTTTTAAATTTTAGCATTTTTTTTTCTCTTAAAGTTTGATTGTGTCTAATGAGGTGTAAAAGTCTCAAAATAATATTTCTGCATGAACTATTTTAAAGGTACTTAGCATAACTTAAGGTCTAACCTATTTCCACTGTTCGATTCAGCATATTTCAAGTATAAATGATAATATTTCAATAATTTTAGGATATTGGGATATGCTATGATATTTTAGGACGAATCTCACATAATTAACCGTTTGAGGTAAAGGGGTGACTAAAAAAGATTTGGCAAATTTGGTGACTATTTTTGAAGTTTTCGAACAAAATGGGTGCGAAATATTCAATAAAAAAAATAATGCACCCGGTTAGACTTAAAATTTTAAAAAAAAATTTAAATATTCAAAGAAATTTTGGCTATATTTCTTACTTTAATTTCCTTTATTTGACAAAATTTTACGATAATTCATGCAACATACCTTAAATTCGTGAATTTTTTTCTTTTACTATTTTACGGTAATTTACGCGAATTATCATTGAATATGAATTGAAATTTTGTCGAAGCACAAAAATTAACGTAAAATATGGTAAAATACTTATATGAAATCACTAATGTAGATACTCTGAAAGAGAAATTAAAATTTTGTTTAAGCCTTTACGCAGCTATGTTTCCAATGCCAAGAATTATTTATTCACTTGCATCGGATGGTCTAATTTTTAAACAATTATCATATGTAATGCCAAAATTAAAGACTCCCGTATTCGCAGCGATCTTTTCAGGATTATTTGCAGGAATTCTGTGCCTGATTTTCGATTTAAACCAGTTAATTGATATGATGTCAATAGGAACTTTGATGGCTTATTCAGTTGTGGCACTTTGTATTGTAATTCTGAGGTTGATTTTTTTTGATAGAATTTCAATTAATATATTTTTAAATTTGTTTTCTTAAGATATCGAGCTCCGGAAAATTCCGACAATTCTTTAACTGATATTGAATCAAGTTATTTTCAAAAAATCATTGGTTATTCGGATGAGTCTTTGATGAAAAGAATGTTTTTTCCATTGACAAATAAATGCTCGGTTAATACTTCAAAATTGGTAAATTTTTTGACAGCAATTGCAAGTATTTCTTTTTTTTAATTTTTATTTTGAAACAATTTTTAATTATTAATTTACAATAGCTGTTCTAATTGTTGCTTTGTCAATCATTTTGTCCCTAATTACAGAAATAAAAAACTCATATGGTTATTTAATTGTATCATTGTTTTTGTTTTTGTTGCTCGCTATTATTAGCCTTGCAATATCTAAGCAACCTCAAGATGAATCAATCAAATCATTTAAGGTATTTTATACAAAATTTATTTAAAAAGAAAATTTAAAAATTTTTAAGGTTCCATTTGTTCCTGTGTTACCGTTTTTAAGTGTTATTATTAATACTTATCTCATGATGGCACTTTCATGGCATACTTGGCTCAGATTTGGAATTTGGTTTTTAATTGGTATTGTTGTTTATTTTCTATATGGAATCAATCACAGTGCTGCTAGTAAAAAAATAGAAAACGAGAAAATAAAAGCAGTTCCTAATTTCAAATAAATATCCACTATTATACCTTTTTGATTAATAAAACTTAATTTAGAATACTTAATTAATAATTATTTAGAGTCATAAAAATTAAATT
>QEOQ01000092.1:1278451-1295004 GCA_010279815.1 Brachionus plicatilis | reverse complement strand
AAAGTCACCACTTTGCGTCTTCCAAACGGAGTTTACTGAATCTCTCTGGATAGCAGGCTGCGTTACCTTAGAAGTATTCTGCTTAGCTTTAAAGAATTGGTCATTTAAAGCTTTTTTTTCTTTCATTTGCATTCTGTATCTTCGTACATCCATTGTTTTAGTGTTTATATTGCTCTTTATCTCTTGATACTTGATGCACATCTTTGACCAAACTGCGTGATGCCCAAGGTAGTTTCTGCATTTATAATTGCCCAATTGCTTGCTGCAGGGCCCGATGTGGTCATTTGTACACTTCGGACATCCAGGTTTACTTTTACATGTTTTTTTCGAGTGCCCATAACGCTGGCAGTTGAAGCAGCGTAATGGCTCGAACTCCCATGGTGACGTTCTATATAGCTTTGACCCTATATAAATTCCCTTATCGAGTATAGCTCTGTATTGGCCTTCTGAATCAACATCAATTCTTAATGTAGCCGTCTGAGAGATTGTTCCATTTTCCTCTTTTATTGTGACTCGTTCCAGTTTTAATATCCCATATTCGCTAAATAACATGTCTAAAAGTTGCTTATTTATTTCAAATGACCTAGGTACGCCTTTTACAGCGAGTGTGTGCTTATCAGATAACGTCCTTAATGAAATGCCACTACCAAAAGCATTTCCAGGCCAGTTATCGGTTCTCATCTGTTCGTCATCCTCCTGCGTTTCTGTTACAATGACCAAATTTGCATATTTGTTTATAAAAGCATCCACATAGTGGATGTACGGTTTGCAGCGTTTTATCTCGGCTTGTATTTTCCCACTATCGTTTCTGAATGTTTCTAAGCTGCCATAATTTCCCTCATATGTAACTCTAAAAAGTTTTTTTAGTTTAGGTTGTCTTCTTCTTCTTTGTATTTGAATAAAGCTCTGATCATTAATGAGGCTTGAGTCAGTTGTGGACCAGCTGTCTTGCTCCTGCTCAAGCTTGTTTAGTAGACCATTTTCGCTTTCATAAATTTCCTTATATCTATTTAAAATATTTTAAGCGTATAAAACGATTTTATTAAGATAAAAATAGTTTTTATATTTTAAAGATTTGTTCAATATAAAAAAGCTTTATCAATGTAAAAAGCTTTTTGAATGCAAAAATACTTTTATTTTTTGTTCGAAAAAAAATTTTTAATATCTTAAAATTAATTCTAGACTTCAAATTAACTAATTCTAGGCGGATTTTACCTTCTTTTTGGTCTTTATCTTTATCTAGCGATTACTTTAGTGTTCATTCTATTAATATAACTCCTCTTGAATTCACTTTGCAAATTAAGCACTTTACAATTTGGTGAAAATTTTTTTTACTATTTTTTATGTCGTTTGAAAATAATTCTAATATTAATAAATGGGTTAATTAATAAAAAATTATTTAAATTCATAAAGCATTTTTATAAAGTAAATATATTTTCGTGTTAAAAAAAATTTATTTGTAAAAAAGTAATTTTAGTTATAAAAACAATTTAAAGCTCTAATAATGATTAAAGATAATGGCAAAGTAAAATGTTTAGATAAAATTTCATTTTTCAAATTTGATCAAAACATTTTAAATGCGCAATTAAATTTCGGTGTATTTTTATAATTTACAATCCTTTTTAAAAATATAGCTTTGAAATTCTTTAAAATTTATTAATTATTTAACTTTTTTTTAAAATTATTTTTGTGATTTGTTGATTTTTAGATCATTTTAATTTTTTTTTGTAAGAGCTTTAGCTCGAAGTTGATTTACAAATAAATAAAAAGTAAAAAAGAAAGGACAGGTATTGAAATTAAGTTATAAATTAAATAAAGAGAAAATTTTCAAATTTTAATAAACTATGAAATAGAGAACCATAATAAAATGTACATATATTTCATTTAAAGAATCCGATGAAAGACTTTTAATGTATAAATATTTTGATTGCAACTAAATTTTGGACCTTAAATTATCCTCAAAAGTTAAAGTTTTAGAGCATTCTTCATTTATTCATTGGGAATTTTAGAGAGTTTAGTTTTGAGAGAGAGATGTTTTAAAAACAAAATATTCTAAACATGGACATTCCAAGGTAATTTTCTTTTTATTAGATTTTATTTTATTTAACTTAACTAGAGTAGTTTTCAAGTTTGAAGTCAAATCAACTCAATGACTTAAAATTTTTTTTTTAAAGTCGAGTCATAACTTTTACTTAAATTTTTGTGACTAAGACTTAAAACTGTGAGTTATAAACTAGTCTGAACTAAACTGAGTTTTTAAGTATTTTATTTTGAAATTGCTTTATCTCGGTAAAAAAACAAATAAATATATAAAATTTCGCATAATTCTTTCAACGAATGTTAAGATTTTTAAGGGTTGATATTAAAGAGAATATTTATTATCTATTAAATCGTTCAAAAAAATTCAAAAATTAATTAATTTAAAAAAGACTATGGAAAATAATTATATTCGGTTTAAGATTTAAAAAAAATTTAAACATTAAGACTAAGTTTTAAAATGCCTTGAGTAATTTAACTCTAACACTGAGAAGTTATTTCATCTGATGAATTTAAAAAAATCGCTTTTTTTATTAAATGACGAATTATTCTAAATTAAATCTAAACATTTCTACATATTGCTCTATATTTCAGTTAAAAAATAATTAATAATTTTATTATTTTTATTTTAATCACATTTCAAAACTAATCCTAAATTTTGAAAATAGTGGTTATTAATTTGACTATCAAACTTTTATAAATAAAATGATCAGAAAACATTAAAATTATTTAACAGGCATTATTGTCAGTTAAGAATGTAAAATTTTTGTTTAAAATCATAAAACCTTGCAAATGATAGGGTTCTGGTGTAAAATGGTTGAGTTAATAACTTAACAAACATTTTTAAAATTTTTGTAAATTAAAAAAATGTAACTCTGTATACTATCAAAATTATTTATTTTATTTAGTCAGCTTATATTAAAAATCGGTAATTTTAGATTGAGCTTTTTGTATTTTTATTTCTAAAATCAAACAAAAAATTTAAAAAAAATGGAAACTAAAATAACTTATAAAGCAATTTTTTACATCGATTTGCTTGTGAAAAATTAATTACCTAGTTTAAGTTTATAATCATTTTCAATTTTTTCATCCTATGAATCTATATAATAAAATAAAAATAAAGCGCACTGAGGTAATGTTTGAAATTTTTAGGTTTTTTTTTTAATTTTCTTTAAAAGTCAAGTAGTTTAAGTGAAAATGAAATTAAAAAAATTGGTATCGTAACCGAGTCTTAGCTACTTGACTAATGGCTATTTATAAACCAGAACCCAGGCGTAGTTTGCAAGGAATTGCTTTATTTTCTTACCATTTCCCATGGTTTTGTATGATCTAATTCCCTTAAATATTTGATACTAAATACAAATTTTGCAAAATCTTAATTTAAAAATTAAACCCATATGATTGTCCACATCGTTTACAAAGAAATGGGTTCTCTAGTACTTTTAAACAAAATTATGATTATTTGTAAAATAATAAACAACAAATAAAAGCTACTACCACAGCAATTAGTATTTGAAATTTCATATAAGAAAAAAATATTTAAACTTATGAAACAATGCTCCTTTAATTGTATTGATTAATTAAAAATTAAAAATAAAAATCAAAAATATTTTATTTAGTTATAAAAGCCTTATTTACAATTAATTTAAAAGCTAACTTTCATTCCAAACTGAGATAGTAATTAAAATCCAATCTACTATCTCAATAACAAAGTCTTTGTAATTTTATCGAGGTTCTAATATAAATGTTAAAAATTAACCTTAAAATTAATATACAAAAATATAATTTAAATTCAAAATAATAGACGCTCATATGGTCGTTTTTTTGTTGTTTAAATTTCGAAATTTGTTATTTTTATTTCAAGGGAGTTAAATATTGACAGGGAACTATTCCACATTTTCCTGTTTGCTCGTTTTCAGCTAGAATAAATTTTAAAAAATTAATTTTTCTAAATTCCCCAAAATTTAACAAATTACCAGACCACCAATTCGGATCCGATGTTTCCGTCACTCGGATAATATCGCCTTTTTTCATGCTCATCTCAGATTCATATTCAGCTTCAAAATCATAAGCTGCCTGATACAATTTGCCTTCCTCAGACATATCTTTTAAAAATATTTGTTGAGAACGACTTATCGAAGTAGTTCGATAATAATCAACCAACTCGTTGAATGACTCAAACGGTTTTGCCCAAATATAGTATTTGAATTCGCGGAAAAATATCTTAAAATGTTGAATGGAATCGTTGAATTTTACTGATGCAGAAAAGTCTTCTGGCGAATTTTCACTGTGTCGTATCAAAAACGCTCCGTCAATATGCTTATGTTGTCCTGTACTTTTGTCCCTCTTGAGCAACAAATCCTCGGACTCTTCGCGAGTTATTCTTCCCTTGAACCATGGATGTGGCTTTTCAGTTATGTATGACTTTGGTACATATCCTTCTTTTGTGCTTATTCTTCCCCTGCACCAGAATTCGTCATAAGGAATTATTTTTAACATGTCTCCAGCGTTAAAACTCAACTCACTTGAACTGCTTGCTGTATAAGGATACTTGGCCACAGCTTCCATATTTACCTTAACTGCTTGTCTAAAAGAAAATTAGGGATTAGACCATAATTTATGAAAATATTTGGCCAAAAATATTTGAATAAGAGACTTGGTTTAGCCAAAACAAAATAAAAAAAAATAAAATTTATTTAGGCTATGAAAAAATGGACAAATCTTCTTTTTTTTTCTGTCGGTCATCAAAATAATAGGCTAATAAATGTTTACAAAAAAGATAAAGTCAATGGCCTAAAGACGAGTTTGAGGAAATGTTCAAGTTTGATTAGTTTGATAGTTTGAAATTGCTCAGTTTGATTTATTGTGTTGATTATTAAAATTATTGCAAAAGATGCAGGTATAAAAGAAAATAATTTTAATAATTGCAGACAATTTCACTCTCTTTACATGGAGTTAATATTTTAACAAAAAATTTGAGAATATTAAACAATTTTAATGTAACAAGACCGCAAGCTAAATTATCTCTTTTTAATATTAAATAGTATACCTAGCTTGCTCAAACAGACTTAACACATGCACTTCAAGATCAAACAAACAGTATAAAAAATAGAGATTAATCTCTTTATTCGAGACATTTTTCCAAAATTTTGATATTTTTTCTATGCAAAAATACAAAAAATATTTTCTCTCTTTTTCAAACCTAATGTTAAAAAAATAAAAGATTTTAAAAGCCATTTATCAAAATGTATAAATAATCAAAATTCTAAATTTTTGTTTAATATTTTTTATTCAAATTTCCAATAAAATATTGCATTAATAGTCAATTGTGTCTAGAAATGATTTCCAATACACTGTCGATTGATTAATTCAAACATTTAGTTCAGACACATATTGAAAATGAAAATTTACAGACAAATTTATAACAAATGTAGATAGTTACCTGGGTAACCAATATCAAGAATAAGCCCTCGATATAAAACTTATTTCTCAAACATTAATATTGAAGAGATGAATTGTCTAAATCATAATTGTTTAAAAATTAATCTGGAAAATGAATATTTCAAGGAAAAGCTTACTGAATTTTACAAAGAAAACAAAAAATTAAAAGAGGAGCTATCAAAATTAAAAAATTATTCTAAATCAACAACTGCAGTTCAAACCGATACAATTCAACTATCACAAAAAGACTATAAAACTAATTCTACTAATTGCACAGTTTGTAAAACTAATTTAAAGCAAAAGAATATTTCTAAAAACGCATCGGATCAATCAGAGTCGAATCTTGAAAAATATAACCAAGTTAACAAGGTAATGTTCAAAAATTAAATTTTATTTAACCAGAAAATTTGTTTATTTTTAACTAGAAAAGCTATGTCAAGCTGTGTGAAATGCATCAAAATTTGCTCAAAAAATACGAAGATGAAGTGAACTCTAATGCAGTCAAGCTTGATCTTGTCAACAAGATGAAAGTAGAACTAGATAAATATGAGTCAAGATGTAAATTCTATGAGAATGAGATGAATAGCTTAAGGAAAAAAATTGATAATATGCATGAAATTGAATTAAAAAACAAACAATTGTTAATCGATCTAGAGTCATATAAATACAAATGTCAATCGTATCAGGAAAATTTAAAACTCTTCGATGATGATTTTTTTATAGATATTGAAAATTTGAAGAATAATTACGATAAAGCTGTTAAATTAAACAATTACTATAAAAAATTATTAGAAAAGAACAAAATTCAGGATGTCAAAAACAAAGACTTTAAAATTGATGAATTTGGTACAAATCAGAACGAAAAATGTTCTAAAATTAAACAATTTACTAAAGAAATCATTGAAAATCTTTGAATATTTTTTATTAATTTTTTTATTAAAAATTTAAAAATTAGTAATAAATTTTTTTAAAAAATCTTATTTTTAGTGGCTAAATTTTTTTCTCAAATTTTTGATTGAAAAATTTTTTATTTTCTATATAATTTTTTTGTTTAATCGTCAGAATAAATTGAATAAAACAATAAAAAATTTAATATACATTAGTTTTTAATATAAATTAAAACAGCTATTAAATTATATGCGACTCACTGACGAGGGCTTTAAGTCTTTAGGAGTCAGGTGTTTATTCGGGGATTCTTTTGTGTGGAGATTTTAACTTCCCCAAGATTAGATGGACGTTTGATTGTCAACCTAATACATACAACAACAAGAGAACAAGAGTTAAACAAGAGTTTTCTGCAATGGAATAGATGAGCTCACGTTTGTAGAGTGTTTCAGTGAATGCTTTTTTCATCTACATGTTAGTTTTAATTTAATACGTTTATCAAGAGTATTAATTGTTCAACTAATGTCCCAGACTATGTGATAACTGATGAGTCAGCTCGAATCGGAGAAATCGAAACGGGCCCGCTCCTTGGGTGTGTGAATTAAGGTCACTTAAGTCTAGTGTGGGAATATCTTGTGGTAAATGAAAAAAGTAGAGAAAAGTTTTTCTCAAGGAGATACAATTTTAAAAAAGCTGATTACAAGTCAACAAGAGAATTCTTCAATGATATTGATTGGTTTTCTGTACTTGGGAATAAACCATTGAAGAAATGTATATGTGAGGCTGGAGGATAGTTAAAGTGGATCGTTGTTTGATATTTTTCTTTATTATATTATCAATAAAAATGTAGAGACTATTTATAATAATTCTCCTTAATTAATATCTATGACTGCGTGTCATATCACATATACAATTTTTTAGATTTTTATAGAATAGCAAGGGTATTCTTTGTATAAGTTTATAGTTACATAAATGGTCAAGAAAAGCTCAAGAATACAATTAAATCCCTAAAAATTAATGGTAATTTATCTTCTGATTCTTTGGAAGTAGCAAATGAGCTCAACGACTATTTCAAATCGGTATTTATCCGACCCAACAGTCTTGAATCTCTTGTCTTCGAATCCCTGACATCAAAGACGTTTTATTTCAACATTGAAGAAAATACTTGTCCGAATACTATTAAAGATATGCTTTAAAAGTTAGATGTATCCAAATCGATCGGTCCAGATGAAATAGATTCAAACTTCTCAAAGAATAATGCCGAGTGTCTGGCCCTACCGATATCGATTTTAGAGGTCTATTGAAGAGGGTAGATTACCGAGAATATGGAAACTTGCAAATGTAACACCTCTTTACAAGAATGGAGTAACTGATTTAACTGATTTAGGGAATTATTGACCTGTCTCCCTAACTTGTATACACTGCAAAATGTTAGAGTAGATACAAAAAAGTCTTTTGGAATACTTGATTATCAACAAGTTGATAACGAATGTTCAGCATGGCTATGTTCCTAACAAATGTCGCACTACAAATTTATTGGAATCACTTGATCTAAAAACAAGTGCCTTGAGCGAAGGTAATTGTAAAGATATTCTTTTTACAGATTATTGCTAAGCGTTCGATAAAGTGTCTCATCGTAAAGATCCGTTTTGGGTACACTGTTGTTCATCATATATATTAATGATTTACCGTTAGTTATAGAGTCAGAGTGTAGAATGTATGCCAATGACAAAAAAATTTTCAACATTTGTAAGTCTTCTGAAGTTTTGTCCTCTACCCTTCAAAATGACATTTTTAAAATTGGAGAATGGTCGCGAAATTGGGAGGTGCAGTCAAACCACTAAAAGTGTAAAATTATGCATTTTGGGTCAAAGAATAAAAATGTTAAGTATTTTATGCATGATATGGATGGAGTTTATAGTGCTCTCTCGGTTAGCCAAGGTGAGAAAGATCTTGGTGTCTGCGTATCAAGCGATTTAAAATGGTCATTGAATTTTAACACTGCAGTCAACAAGGCAAACAGTATGATTGGGGTTATTAGAAGATGTTTTAAGAATCTAAGTAAGAATGCTTTTCATCTGCTCTACATGACACTGGTTCGTCCACACCTAGAATACCCCATTAGTGTTTGTTCACCGCATTTGAAACAAGATATAACTCGAATTGAAAAGATTCAAGAAAGAGCAACTAAGCTTGTTAATGGTTAAATTTTTCAAACCCTTGACTTTTAACGATTCTGACTTTTGGCCAACTCTGACCCAAACATATTAATCTTTTTTATTTTATTTCGGTACTAATCTATAGCTCCTTCAGAGTAAAAAATAAAATATAAAAAATTAAATTAAATAAGTTGAAATAAAATAAAAAATCAAAAATAGATAAACGCCTGAATTTAATTTTGTTACACATTTTTTTTCTATTTGATTTTTTATATTTGTCGATACTAAAATAATTAGATAATATATTATAAAAAAATAAAATTGTCATTTATTTATATTATTTTGTAAAAAAAAAAATTAGTCAATTAAATGTATGAATCGTAAATTAAAAGTATTAGTTGTCATTTTAAGTAATTAGGTATCACAGAATAAAATTAAATATCATAAAGGAAAATAAAAAAGTCATTTAAAAAAACATTTTAATCATAAAAAAAATTAAGAAAATATTTACGTCCTGCTCCTCTTAATTTTCTAACAACTGGAATATTTGGCAATTGAATTTCAGTTTGATGGAGTTCCTTTAATGGTTCATTTTCTGAGAGACTCTGACTTTCAGATATAAGACTATTTTTTTTTCGATCTCTTTTCAGTAAACTTCTCCTGGCAGCTATTAGTTCAAACATTTGATTTGTGTGTGGCATTTGTTGTTTTAAAAGGTAGCTTTGGGTGTTTGCCGGTAAAAGAGTTGGTTGTTTACAAATGACGATTCATACATTTAAATGAAACTTAATTTTTTAAATGACAATTCATACATTCAAATGACACTTAATTTTTTAAATGAAGATTCATAAAGGATATGGGGCAATCAGGTCTAAAATAGGACTTTTCACATTTTTTAACTTTTCTATAGTGATTCTTGTAGATCTTGACGCGCTGATTCCAAATATATGTGTATTTTTTGTCCTAGGTAATTATTTTATGAATTATAGCCTTCGGAAGTTTTTAAGGGTATATTAGGTTTTTAAGCCATAACTTGGTCAAATTTTATCATTTTTTTATAAAAAATACACCAAAATGTTCAGAAAAGAGCGAAGAATCTGAAAATAATAGTATCAAGTCAAAAAAATCACGTAAAAAATGAACTATCCTTGAAAAACCAAAAATTGGCTATGCCTCGCTTTAGACCCCCCGGGTACCCCCATGTCAAAGGACACCCCCCCCAAAAAAAAATGTATTTTTTTCGGGTTGCTCAGAGTCTAAAACATACTAGAAAATCAGATCCTGCATTGAAACCCTTCTTGGAAAACTTTTATCTATCAAAGAAGTTTTATTAATCAATTGGTTTAATATTGGAAAAAGCTGGATAAAATAACTTTTTTAAAAGACAAAAAATATTTTTTTATTTTATTATTTCAATTATTCAGTATCTGAAATGTCGTCATCGTTTAAAATTGTATCATCATTCTCAAAATTATCTTGTTTACTGCAGTCAAAGCAAAAATTATAAAAAGTTTTGCTTTTATTTGATACAATCTTTTTCGGATTTTGTCTTGCAAAGCCTAAGTACCAAATTACACTTGTTACATGGGAGCAGGCCCCAAAAACCCTTGAACCAGCTTTACAGTCGCAATACCATTCTTGAATCGGATCCATTGATGAACATAAATGAATACATGAATATCTTATTCATGTATTGTGAATATAAAATCTCTTACTTTTGGTATTTATCAATTAAAACAGTCTTTGTCTTATACAATCGAGCATATGAATGATAGTGGGAATTATCAGTTTGAATATTTTGAAGAAGCTCAAGAACTAATAAGGGTAAAAATAAATTCAAGATTTTCATCTCAGGTAATTCACAATACATGGATAAGATATTCATCATGTTCATCAATGGATCCGATTCAAGAATGGTATTGGGATTGTAAAGGGTTTTTGGGGCCTGCTCCCATGTAACAAGTGTAATTTGGTACTTAGGCTTTGCAAGACAAAATCCGAAAAAGATTGTATCAAATAAAAGCAAAACTTTTTATAATTTTTGCTTTGACTGCAGTAAACAAGATAATTTTGAGAATGATGATACAATTTTAAACGATGACGACATTTCAGATACTGAATAATTGAAATAATAAAATAAAAAAATATTTTTTGTCTTTTAAAAAAGTTATTTTATCCAGCTTTTTCCAATATTAAACCAATTGATTAATAAAACTTCTTTGATAGATAAAAGTTTTCCAAGAAGGGTTTCAATGCAGGATCTGATTTTCTAGTATGTTTTAGACACTGAGCCACCCGAAAAAAATACATTTTTTTTTGGGGGGGTGTCCTTTGACATGGGGGTACCCGGGGGGTCTAAAGCGAGGCATAGCCAATTTTTGGTTTTTCAAGGATAGTTCATTTTTTACGTGATTTTTTTGACTTGATACTATTATTTTCAGATTCTTCGCTCTTTTCTGAACATTTTGGTGTATTTTTTATAAAAAAATGATAAAATTTGACCAAGTTATGGCTTAAAAACCTAATATACCCTTAAAAACTTCCGAAGGCTATAATTCATAAAATAATTACCTAGGACAAAAAATACACATATATTTGGAATCAGCGCGTCAAGATCTACAAGAATCACTATAGAAAAGTTAAAAAATGTGAAAAGTCCTATTTTAGACCTGATTGCCCCATATCCTTTAAATGACATTATTTTAATTGACGTTTAATCAAAATAAATGATGCTTTAATATGCGGCCTAAAATAAATAAGATACTTAGATAATTTTTTTACTTTTAATATTTTATTTTTTTAGACGCTTGAATCATTTATTTAGATTTAGAATTAATTTGTAGCATTTTTATAAAAAATTGATTATTTCATTAAAGCTATTTGATTCAAATTAGAGGATAGGATAAAAACAAGGATTTCTGATTGAATTATTTTATTTTTTAAAAATATTAGTTTAGAAAATTTACAATTGACGATTGAAGAAGAGGAAAATTTGAAAGAAAAAAAAAGTGTGCTTTCATCGAGGACTTGTGTCACATTTTGTTCAAACCATGTCTCTGTCCAATTTATTCACAAACTAAAAAACATTTAATTCCCATAGCTTTTTCTTGATACAAAATTTCAAAATACATCTGAACAAAAATATGGAAAACAATTAAATAATCTTCATTTTAACTAAATTTATTTTCCTCTTTCAAAAAGTCTTCTTTCTCATCTAATCTAAAATCCTCGTCATTTTCTTCGTCATATTCTTCCTGGTCTATGATCCCATTCAAATCCGGCTTACATGTATCGCCCTTACTATTCCCTTCTTCTTCTTCATCATCATCATCATCATCTTCATCATCATCATCATCATCGTCATCGTCGTCCTCAGTTTCATCCTCACTACTAAACTCATCTTCAGTGTCAAAATCCTCCTCGTCCAACTCCTCCTTAAATTGTCCACTAAGCAAACTTCTCAGTCTTTTGAGTTTCTTTCGCATCGATTTAAGTGACACTTCAGCGCCGTGGAACACATACACATTTGGTTTCAGGTATACAAAAGAATTTTCTTTCAAATAATCCCTGTTGATTACTTTGTTACTGCAGCTTGAGTCTATCGAGTCATTTGGACTTGTGTCCGACTGGTTCGGAGAGTGAAAAATGAACTTGTCTGCCTGTTCGTCTTCTATTTTGTTCAAGAAGCTCTTCTCTTTGCAGTTGACAGACCAATCGTGTTCGGTGCCAATCTTGTGGTTCAAACGCATCAAAAGCTCATTTGTGATTACATCACAGTCGCCGAGCAGCTCCACATCAAAGTTCATGTGCTTAAGCGACTCTCGATTGATCAGTATTTGTGGTATTTGCTTTGGCAACAAGTGTGGTATGTTTGCCACTGGTTTCACCTTCAACGATGAGCCAATCACGATCAACAGATCGCATTGGTTCTTGTCGTCATTGATTGAATTGTGGTATTCTTCCGGAAGTCCTTCGCCAAAGAACACAATGTCTGGCTTGAGTATTCCAGGAGAAGGCGGCTCGTTTGGCGAGCACTTGTCACAATAGGGTATTTCTTGCCGCAATATTTTGTCCTTGATGTAGTCCGAATTGACTTTGTATTTGCATTGGGTGCATGTGGCGGTGGCGAACGAGCCGTGGCATTGAATGACGTTTTTGATGTCTGCCGTGAGCTCTAGAGTGTCGATATTTTGGGTGTAGTTGCGCAGCAGTCTGCCACTTTGTTCCAAATTTTTGATGAACATGTGAGAAAGAGAGGGTCGGAATTGTCCGGGGTAGATTTCTTTGGCAAATTTGAAAAAAGGCCTCGGATCATGCTCAAAATAGAAAATGTCAAACATGGATTGAGGATCGGGCAGGTCTGGAAAGTCGACCCTAAGGCGGGCATAGACGCCATCTCGGCTCCTAAAGTCCGGAATGCCACACGACACAGAACAGCCTGCCCCTGTCAGCACAATTATATTTTTGCTCTTGGCAATCAAGTCAACACAATCCTCAATTGTGTTTACATTTGGCAATTTTTCTCGCTGAGTCAGAAAAAGAGACGAAATTGCGGATGCATGATTGAGCGCCAAAGAGCTCGATGGCAGTTCCAAATTGTCCAGATCGATTTGCTTCGAGTCCGAACTGTTATGAGCGGACATTAGCTTGTAGACCAGGCGACAAATGTCAAAATCATCCAGATTGGCAGGGATTTTGGACACGTCCAGACTGGGCACCAGGTGGCACAGCAGTTGTCTGGGATTTTGGATGTCATTGTTTTTCAGCGGCTTGTTGTGTTGAGCGTGGGCGTTTTTGAACAAGCTGGTTATGTTGCTGGAGCAATTGGACGAGGAGGCGAGTGACGACGACTCGGCCAAGGAAGGAGGCTCATTTTCCTGGGAGCACGAAGACACCCCGGAGCTTGTTGGCTGATTTGTGTCGTCGTCTAGTCGACATTTTTTCGCAGGAGAACAATTGTTATCTTGAAAAATTTTTTTTTAAAGACAATTTTTTTCCACTGTGTACTAGCCCTCAAAATTACCCAAACTGCTCGAGTCACTGGACTTGGATTTTAAAATTTTAAATCTTACACTTGGGTCCGGACTTTTGTCCACGCTAGGTTCGCAAGCAGGTAGAGACGAGGAAGCTTCGGATGAAATAGACACTGCGCAATTGTCTAAATTCATCTAAATTTTTTTCAGATTTTTATGAAAAAGAATTTGAGAATTTGGCTAGAAGTACATGGGAAAGTATTCTGAGAAAGGCAATGTGATGTCCTTTGGGTGAATGGTGGTGCGTGCAGATATAATGCCGCTTTAATTCTGTTGTGTTGTTTTAGTTGCAAAATGAAAGCTCAACAAAAAACATTTATTTTTAATTATTATAAAAATGAATAAAAGTGAATCTATTTATGATTGTTTTTACAAAAATTGAAATAAAATCTTCAGCTATCATAGATATAGTAGAGCATAAAATAATATAAATTAAAATAATTTTTTTCATTTAAAATCGATTTTCTCACCTGACAAAATGTAAAGAAATATTTGAAAATTTAACTAAATTTCTTTCTAAATTTAGCACTCAAAGAATCATTTTTTAATTTGTTAGAGGAGGCAAACTGGTCCAAAATAACTTGTTTTTATTTTGAAAATAAATTCAATTTTTTAGTAAGAAACACAAGATATCATGAAAAAAATAGTTTGAAAAATTTTTGTCTCTATACAAATTTTCCAGCATAAGTTTCTTTTAAATTTTAGACATTTCGTACAATTTGATTAAAAATGTTTAAATTGATCACCTTTTAGCCAAATATCATGTAAAATATTTAGGTTTTGTTACTCATTAATCTGGCATATGGCATAAATTTTTTGGTCCAATTTTCTGGTCAAAATTTATTTCATTAAAAACCAGTGGAAATACATGTGCAAAAATTTAAAAATAGTAGCTCTATTGACACATTGTGTTCCAACAAAAAAAATTATATTGACATTATAAATAAAAAATGTTGAATTGTATTACAAAAATACATTTTTAATACAAATTAATAACAAAAAATATCATTTAAAGCCTAAATTAAGTCTAATCTAGAAAAAAAATATGGCAACTTTTTTTCAATTAGATTTTTTTTCTACTTTTGTCTCATTAAGTCCAAAGAGAGATTGTAATTCTGTTGAATAAAATGAAATCAAATAATTTACTTGGAAATTGATTTAGATTAAAGCCTAAATATTAATTGTACTTCTTATTTATTTTTAGAATTTTTTAATTAAAAAATGAGATTTTTCCAATTTTGGTGCACTTAAGTCTACGAAAGTCAAAAATAACAAGTTTAAGTCTTCAAAAATTAATCAGTATTATTATAAATTCAATTTTCCTAATTATTTTATTTTTTTAATAGTTTATTTCTTTGCTTTTTAATTAAAACAATGCAAAATTTAAAACTATAAGAAAAAAAAAACATTTATAAAATATACTAACTTAAGTTAGCTTCGGATAGTGATAGGAATTTTTAGCAATAGGCGAAAAATCGAATTTTTTAAAATTCAATATTTAAATATTCAACAATAAAATTTTGATGATACAAGATTGACTATTTAGCGAATTGACTAAAAATAATGTATCTTGTTCCAAACTGGAATACTGATAAAATAAAAAAAATCTGTCTCAGAGATAATTATACTTAATGTAAATACTTTTTAAAATTATTTTTTTAATATAGTCTTTTATGCATTACCTTCAATATAAATGCTTTTCTTAGATGATCCCTATGCGTCTTTATATCTATCCTGACCAGTTATCCAAACTTTTATGTACTCTATGTCACATAATCCCATGTATTTCTATTTCCGGTGTGTAACCTCTTATGTATCTTTGAATTTAAAACTATTTAATGCATCTCTCTACTTACAATCAGATCTTAAGTAACGATAAGTGTGGTAATCTAAAAGAAAAAAACGGATAAATTAAACTTTTTATTAAATAAAAATGCATGATGGATTTTTATAGCTTCATTGACAATAGATGAATTAAATGCATAATTATTTTGGTCTTCAATTTGTTAAACAAAAAGTTCCACAATTTATTACTAAATTTTGAAAATAATTTGAGAAAAGGAAAGTTCCAAACGGAGCCGTCTACTTTTCAGTCGTCATGTTAACAATTTTAATTTTTTGGTTAAAAAAAAAAATTTAATATAAATTATCAAAGAAAAGATTTAAAAAATAGCAAAAAGAGAGAAAAATTTCACTATTTGCATCAAATTTGGTGGGTCCAAAAATATGTAAGTTTGATGTTAATTATTAAATATTTAATTCAATTTTTAGATTAACCTTTTTTAAAAAGGATTTTTTAGTTTTTATTTAATTTTTATTTAAATTAACATCGCGCTCAAGGCTTCAATTTGAGTAACTGATCATAGTCTTTTCACTAAAATTTCTGAAAATTGGTAAATTTTGATTGAACATCGTTAAAATCTCGGACGATTTAGGAATTCAATTTAAATTTACAAAAATGATGTTTATCTCTAAAAATTTTTTTAAGAAATAAAAGTTAAAAAGATTCATAGTAGAATTTTAAAATACTAACTTCTATTACTTCTTCTACTACTAATTTAAATAAATGCTCAAAAAAGTAAATATAATATCACAGTATTTATCCTTTTTTGTCAAATTTTCCATTTAAAATAATACAGACTTCTTGAATTTCTAACAAATTTTTAAATTTGAACATTGTGAATATTTTTTTGTCAGAGGAATTTTTTTCAATTTCATCATTTGATTGTATATTTAACTCCAATATAATGTCAATTACAAAAGACTTATATTTAAATGAGCATTAATTTTGTTGATTTGAGCATTAATTTATTTGATTTGAACAATAATAATATTTAGCATTAATTTCTTTGAAACAACATTAATTATATTGGACAAGCATTAATTATTTTAAACGTGAATTTATTATTTTAAGCGTGCATTTATTATATCAAACTTGCATTAATTAAATTTTTTGAACATTATAAATTTGTAGTTAACATTAATTTAAAAAAATTTA
>QEOQ01000092.1:1258989-1278437 GCA_010279815.1 Brachionus plicatilis | reverse complement strand
CATCAGAGCATTAGAGACCGTTCAGAGGAGAGCTACCAAGCTGGTGCCTAGAATCAGAAACTGGAGCTATGAAGACCGTCTCACTGTATTAGGTCTGACGCCACTTCATGAACGCAGAATTAGAGGGGATCTGATCCAGCTATTCAAGTTCAACAATGGCTTCAACGAAGTGTCCTGGGTGAATCCTCTGGTGCAATGTAGTTCTCTCTCGCAAACTGGTCCAGCAAGGGGAATCAGAGGACACAACAGAAGACTCTCCGGGCAGCCCTCAACTAAATGTATGCAGAGGTCCAACTTCTTCACGAACAGAGTTGTTAACCATTGGAATGCCCTGCCAGCCGAAGTTACCGACTCCCAATCAATCAACCAGTTTAAGAACAAGTACGACGTCTTCAAGTCTAGCATATGATTCCACTAACGCACTACTTTCTTAAATTAAACTTAACAATGACTCTTACTGAACTAAAAAAAAAAAAAAATAATAATGTATTTGTCTGTTATTTTCCATCTTTTCTGCGCAATTTCGGCTACCATAGATGTCCTCCTAGTAGGTCATCTCCGCAAGCTTGCTTGCTGTAGCTTATTCTTATTATTATTATATCATCAGTCATTTGCCTAAAAGTTAGTCTTTGGTCAAATTTAATTCCTTAAAATTAAATTTCCATTTGATCGAAGTGAACTTGGTTATATTTTAAACACAAAGCTACAAATATTTGAACTTTAAATGCCACTTTGAAAATTCTTTCCGACTTTAAACGACATGTTTTCTGGGATTCATTTACTTGTAGAATCTCATATTTGTCTTATTTTTAGAAAATTTTCTTCACTTAACTTAAATTTCAAAATTTAAAAGATATTTATAAATATGTTTTTGGCTGAAATAAAGAAATATGAAAATTTTGATCAAATTTTCTAGCTTTTTTTTCGGTATATAAGAGTTTTTTATTTAAGTCAAAAATAAAAAGTGTGCATTTTTGAGGTATCCGATTTTTTCAAAATTTTTAAATATATAAATCTTACCTCTTATACTTTTGAGTACATGTGTCTCAATTACCAGGCTAATTCTAATTTTAGGACTATGCCTTTTGAAAGGAATATTACTCTTCTAGTTTTTTTCCTTGGGATAATAAATATGATTTTTTTTAAATAAATCGAATCAATTCCAGTTAGCTATAAAAAAGGTTTAATTCCAATAATTGAATATTTTAATAAAATAAATTTTGTTCCATATAATAGTCTTATTGGCTATTTCCAATTAAAATACAGGTTCCTTCAAGATTTTTTAAATTGTTTCATTATTGGATCCGAAGTGAATAATCCACACAAAAAACCTAAAATTTTTTACTCGTTTATTTAAAAATAATAAAATAGAAAATAAAAAGATACCAGATTAATTACATTTACAAAACTAAAGGTCCGAATTTTAATTCATCAATCATTTAAATTTTAAAAGGAGAATTTTTTATTTGTAAGGTTAATCCAGAGTTGTTTAATTTTGACTTTAAAATGACTTTATTTTTATGTCCATGTTATTAAAGTTATCAATTAAGTGCGGACTTGGACTTTTATGTTAATTATTTAGACTTTAATTTGGGACTTTTTAACAACTCTGGGTTAATCATTGCGGAAGAAAAAGAAAATGAAAATTAATTTTAAAATATCGAATAAAGGAAGCGAACTAATAGTTTTTAGTTACTCTGCTTATAATCCTATTGATAAATCTTCTAAAAAAGTGATATCTTACAGTTTTCTTCTTTTAATTCTGTTAAAAAATTAAAATAATGAAACATAAAGTTAAATTTAAATCAAAGATGTTATAGACACAATTTTAAGTCATTAGTTTGTTGCCCCTAATACACGGACCCAGACTCTGAAAAACGGACTTACATATCCGGCTTTTTCCAGCCTAAAACACGGAATCGGGCCCCCAAAAAAAACCATCTAAACTACGGACCCGAACTTAAAAAAAAAATTTATACAAAAAAAATTATTTATAAAAATACAAATTAAATTCATGGAAATTTATCAATTTAATCACATTATCATTATTATTAAAATTAATTAGACGAAAAAACACAATTATAACACTTGTTAAGATTTGTGGGAAAACAGTCCCATTTACACACTCACTTGTTTCAGGTTGAGGCAAATAACTTTTCATCATATTAAGCAATCTCAAGTTCAATAATAAAAAAATTTCAATTTTTGTATGCATTTTTCTAGAAACAAAAATTGGGTCCGGAGTCCGTGTTAAGTAACAAGATTTTTTTTTTGGAGTCGGGGTATGTATTTTAGATACGTTTTTTTTGGGGGCCCGTTTCCGTGTTTTAGGGACAACCTCATCAGTTTGACTTATTTGACAAAATTAAAAAATTCTGAGTCTTAAATTCTATGTGTTTTTTGGTTAGAAAAAAATAATTTGTCCGTAGATGCGTCTTTATAAAACGATAACGTTAATTAACTTAAAATTTGACTTAATTTTTAAATAAAATCATATTTATAAATAAAGCTAAGTCAAAACTTTTTCCTTAAAATTTCGACTTTGAAAAATTAAACAAAATTTAACTTCAAGTAGAATATTTTAAAAGTCATTTTTTGACTCGTAAGACTTGGACTTTGGTACAAATTTTTATTTAAATTTTCACTGAAAATAAGCCTTTTTATCAAATTTATCTTAGTGATTTGCTTTTTTTTTATTTAGAATACATTTTTGTCATTTTCTCTAATATTTTTTGAAAGAAATATCAAAGCATCTTATCCTAGCAAATTAGTTATCCTTAAACCCCAAAAATTGATGAATTTAAAAAATTTATTTTCATCAAAAATGTTCATTCCAGACACATTGAAAGTAGTTAACTCATAGAAATGCATGCACCGAATCCAAGTAGAAGAATGAATGTGAATACATTAGAGAAAGTGATAAAATTCCTTTTATGGGACGAGAATGGCAAAAATGGTATTGATGATAAGTGAGAGGAAGTTGAGAAGAGTTTTAATTGGAATGTTCAAATTTGTTAATTGATTAGAGAATATGAAGCTAATCAGAGTAACATTATCTAGATCAGTAAATTTTTTGTCTAAACGTTTAAATTAAAAAAAAATTAATGTTTTCTGCGTATTTTGTTCCTCATAATTATGACTTTCGATAGATTTTTAAAAAATGGCAACTTTTTTTACATAAAGTTTTTTTTTGGAATTCTTTTTGATTAAATGGCCAATAATTAGACTCTTGAAATTTGGCAAAATAGAATTCGTTGCAAGAATTCTAAACTTAATTGTTATTTTTTCTTTCAAAGATCTAGATCTAGTTGGCGAAAGTTGGAAAAAAATCTTATTTTCTAGATAAAAATTTTGAAATAAATTATAAGAAATTTTTTCTTCCATTATCCGATAAGTTTAAATAAAATTAAAATTCATTATAGAATCACCAAAGTATGAAATTAATAATGTTTCAAAAAAAAAATATCTTCTATAAAATAATTTGAAAAACTTTTAGATATTTTAAACCAGTAAATCGCTAAGTTAACTTTATGACTTTTTGTTATCGAATTTTTATTTTAATATCAATTCAAAGACCTTTTTGACTTAAAAAATACAAAAAAAAATTAAATTAAAAAATCTGTACTATTCAATAATTCTTTTTTTTTTGGAATTTCAAAACTAAGAAATGTATATTGAATAATCAGAGTTGTTTAAAAGTCACAAGTCTTAAACAACTCGCCTAACTAGACAACTCTGTGAATAACCATGAATTGTATCCATTATCGAAATTCACCTGGTAGACATTTCAAAATAAATATTGTACTAAAATTAAAAGATCTTTTAATTAAAAATTCAAAATTTTCGAATGAGATCTTCAAATATTAAAGATTCATAAAATTATTTTTTCTAATAATTTAGTCAAGATAATCAAACATCTCAGTTCCTAGATTCTTGATGATACTGTGAGACTTCTCTTTTTTATTAAAAAAAAATTTATAAAAAACAATTTTAGAAAACATCCATAATTTTCTATGATCTTTTTTTTATTTATAACAAAATTGAATAAAAGTTTGAAAACTTTCTTTTTATTAATTGACTAAAATGATTCAATAATATAAAATAAATTTTAATTTTTGTTAGAATTGAATACATTTGTTTTGGAATTATTTTAACTTAAACTTTTATTTTATTCACTCACTTTCTTTTCATTAACTTCCTTAAATTTTAGATGGATTTATTTGTTTGAAAAGAAGCAAAACAGATGTTGTTGCTTGCCTTAGAAATGAATCGACAGTCTTAAATGAATTCCTTAAGATTCAATTAATTTTTTGCTCATACTCTCAATCCGACCACAAAAGATCAATAAATAAATTACAAAACAATTAATTTGGAAAATGTTTGGTTGTTATATTTCACAATTTTTAAAGTAAAAGGTTTAAATTTTAAATTTTCAAAACTAACTTTTATTAATAAAATTAAATATAATTTTAACAATTTTTAAAATCTTTTATAATTGTCCCCCCTTCTAATAAATCCTCTGATTTGGTACTTGTATCCAAGTACTTTAAAAATTAAGTCTCAAATATTCCAGTGAATATAAACAAACTAAAGGAAAATCTTAAAAACAATCTGATTTATAATGATGGTATACCGGATCCAATCTGGTTATGCCTAAAAAATTTTAAATTCAAACATTAAGAACTCTTTTAAATCAACTAATTCAATGTGAAAGAAATCCGTGAAATTTTGATCTAAGTTTTCATTTTTTTTATTTTTGTAATTTTACTTTATGGTAATAATTTTTAATTAAATTTTTTTATCTTTTTGCTTCTTCTTAAAGGTTGTTAATTCAATTAATCAAATACATTAATTTAATTTTTTTTTAAGTTCAGCAAATTTAAGATTTGTAATGACTTGATTCCATCCAAAATTTTTGATAAGACATTTCCATTTTTTCTAATCAAGTTCTATGATGAGATTTTAATTACGATCTTATAGTTTCTTGAAATGATTTTTTTAATTAAGAAACTATTAAGAATAGTCTAAAAAATTTTTAATCTTTTGTATTTAGAAAATTTCCAATTTAGATTTTTGAATCTAAATTTTTCTTAATGGTTTCCTGAAAAATTATTTTAAGAAATTACAAGAACGTAATTAAGATCTCATGGAACTTGATAAGATACATGCAACGATATTTGTCTTATCTAAAATTTTGAAAAGAATCACGTCACGGGTAGATTTATAAAGAAAAATAACAATAAATTTTGACAACTTGGTATTTCTCGTGTTAAATCCTTAAAAAAAATTAAAAGCATAAAATTCTTTCTAGATTTTTTAAACAACCTTTAGATCACTAATTATTGACCATATGAAAAACCTCATTTTCATGATGACTTCATCTCACAACTAATTTTATTAAATATTTTTAAGTTATTTTTTAGTGTATTATCTGATACAATACTTGAAGAAAAGTCCTGTCCTGTAAAGTCCTGTAAGTCCTAGTCCTGTGATCAAGATAGTATGTTTCCTAAAGGCACCACAAAACTTGTCATGTCACATTTTTTAGTTTCTAATCTTTAAGTTTTAAAAAATTAATAATTAATTCATAAAAATGTAAACCAAGTTTTTTAAAGTCATGTCATTCTAAGTTTAAATTATGAATTTAAAAAAGAGTAAGAAAATTATATAAAAAAGCCTCGAATTGTTGAGTGTGTAATCTTCAGCAAAATTCACGAATTTAAATCCATTATTTTCCATTTTTCGCTTTACTTAATTTATTTTTTTTATATGTTTAACTGTACCGAGCTAACTTTCAGAATAAAAATTATAAAAATAATAAAAAATAAAAATTAGATAAAAAAGGGATAAATATTAAACTTTTTTCGAATATTTTATCGAGTCTAAAGAAAATTCACTTGAATTCTTAATTTAATAGTAGTAGTAGTATAAATGCTGTGGTAGACTTGAGTCTCCAAGAAGTGACGCACGTAGACGCCCCACTATAACAGCCAATTGACAATTTTTTTAAAAAAGCAATTTTTAGATAACTAATTTTTACATATTTTTAAATAACTTTTTTTTTACATAGTTTTGAATATCCTTTTTTTAGATACAAGAAAAAATTTTAAATTTTGCTCGCATCAAACAAAGACTTTTTATAAAATTTTTTTTTATTTTTTGTAATTTTTTTTTTACAACTTTACGCTTTACTTAATTTATTTATGGGAGGTATTTAATCGATCTCTAAAATTACTTAATCGATCACTAATATTTTTCTATCTCTTATTTTACTAAATACCCTTAACTTATATTTGTTAATCTGTCTCCTAAATTAAATAAAACAGCAACTAATTTTACTTAAATTATCTCTTATTTTTATTTATCAAATTGATTTAAAAAAAAAAGAATTATAAAAAATTTCAAAAAATTTCAAATAAAATAATATCTTATAAGTTTACGTTTACGATACTGAGCTAGGTAGTTATACAATTGCTTCTCAGTTGGAACTTGTAAATCGGTCTTGATATTTTCTTTTTTTTTTTTTCTATTTCCTCCTCGATGTTATTTAGAAGGACAAGCGGTAATTGAACACCTTTTTCTAGTAAGTCCTCTATATATTCCTTGGTCTCTTTGTTAATACCATGCCCAGTGTTGGCAATCTAACCAGTCTTTGGATGCTTCTTGATCGTCGATTGTTCTCTCATAGATCCAGTTCTTCCTGGTTCTTTTCTTTTTATTGAATTATTAAACCTCGTCTTCAGATTCTGATTCAGAAGGTACATAGTCATCAACTACTCGATACTCACTATCAGACATTTCAATACTTTGATAAAACTTAGATCACTTTAGATCATCTTCAAATATCCACAAAAAAAAACTCTCACAGGAGATAAATAAATTAAATCAAGAGATAATTTTAACTGTTCATTAATTAAGTTAAGAGCTATATTCATCATAATCATACTCATCTTCAGTAAATTTAGTGACAAAAAAACTCAGGATACATAAATATTTATTTTTAGAGACAGTTAATTAATCATATTAATCGAATAAATAAAATTATAGATAGAAAAAATAAAATAATATATTTTGTTAAGTGATCGTTTAAGTAATGTAAGAGATCGATTAATAATACCCCATTTATTTATTTGTTTATAAGTACCGAGCTAATGTTATATATACAAATTTAAAAAAAAATTAAAAATTTTAACAACTAAGATAAAAAAAGGATAAATATTAAATTTTTTTCCGAAGATTTTATTTAATTTAAAGAAAAATCTCTTTGGTTATTAATTTGATAACGATGGCGCAAATTATTAAAATTACCTTAAATAAAAAATAATTTAGCAGTCTTAAATCATTTTATTAGAAATAGCCTGTCACTCTAAAACTCGAAAACTCAGGGTTGCTTTGATAGGCTTTTCGTCTCACTTAGTCTGGCAAATAACTTTTTAGTGACACATTTTTTTTTCAACTAAAAACATTATAGATATAGACATGATTTAAAATCTAAATGTGACAAATATTGACAGTGTTTATTTTCGAATTAATTCTTTAATAAATACAAAAAAACTTGTCTAAATTAAATGTGTAAATTAATTAATCTCCATAGCTTGTTCTGTCACAATTTGAATTTATCATGGACTTTATTTAAAATAAAAAAACATCAATCAACTCAAAAAATTTAAATGAACTAATTGTTCAAAGTAAAAAGGCACTTTGAAAATGATTTAAACCTAATAGTGCTAGTTGGTGATTAACTGGGCTTTGTCTATTTTTCGTTATTTAATTATTATAATCTAGATCGGTCCACTGGAAAAAATTGATTCTATTGAACCTAAAAAAATCAATAATCAATGATTATTCATTTTTTATTATTATTTGTGTGTGAATGTTGGATTAAAACCGAACAAAATAGACATATGGCTACTATTCATTGGATTTAAGAGTACACATATACTCGAATAGATGAAATTACAGGAGCATGTGAGGTCAGTTAATTTGCGTCTAGATAATACAAATTTTTGTTTGTGTATCCATGATTTCAAAGAGAAGGTTTGATGTGAAAACAAACTTAGAAATGATATCTTTTAATTTTTTTTTCTTAATAAGCAAAAAATAAAATATATAAAAAAATATTCTTTAAAATTTTATTGAATAAATTGTGAAGTAGTTAAAATGAAAAAATTTTTTTTGCTATGACGAATTGATTCGGTTTCTTAATTCTTGCAAAATCGATAGTCTTTTGAATTGTTAATTTAAACAAGATCTAGAATAAATGCAATAATTATGAGCTAATGACTTTAATTTTGCATGACTAATATTAAGCAACACTTAAAAGTTAGAAAATTTTTTTTATTTATCAACAACATAAATTCATTCGAAAGAGCTAGAAAATTAAAAAAAAATTTAAATCAAATGACCTTATGGTCAATTTTGGGAATGTCTGCCTCAAATCATTCCCAGAAATTAATGTCAAAATTCAACAGTTTTTCTATAACCACCTTAAATGGGCAAATTGAAGTTTGAGATCAAGATCAAATATAAAATGTAACATATTTTCCCCAAACAATTACTTGACACGTTATGTAAAATTTATTTTTTATTAAGTTTGGAAAAGGGTCCGAACGCGGCCAAAATAAGGCGACCAGGCCGGCGGTCAAAAATTTGGACCGCGAAGTTGGCCGGTTAAATCAAAGACGGACGGCCAAATTTACTAAATTTTTGACCGCCGGTGATTTTAAAGTATCCCTTGTTTGTTGAACTCTAACGAGTTTAAATCAGAGTTTTTTAAAAGTCACAAAATTATAAAAAAAGTCTAAGTGAGAACTTTTTTTTTAAATTTTTTTTCGAAAGTCCAAGTCTTGGATTTAAAAAAAAAAAATTTAATTCCGGACCAGGACTTTTTTTTTAAATTTTCATTCAAAAGTCCAAGTCCGGACTTAAAAATTTTGAATACTGAAGAAGAAATTTATGCTTGAAAATTGCAACAAAATTCTGATATATGGCAAATCTATTGCATTAGACAACCCAAGAGTATATAAATTTTTTGATATGAAGCCTGATCTAGCAAATTTAAAAAATATTCTGGACTTGGACTTTTTTTGGGACTTTTAAACAGCTCTGATTGTGACAATCTCTCATCCCCTTATGGACATGTCATGAGGTTATTGGAAGAGTGCTTCAGATTTGCTAAGTAATTGAACATGTTCTTAAATCTTAGAAAATCAGTAAGTCTAACTAAGATCAATTTTGGGGCGAAACGCCAAGGAAAATTTTTATATAAATGGTGTTCAATTATACAATGTTGATGGTTTTGAATATTTGGGTCTTTCATTTGATAACAACTCATTTATCTGAGAGATTCTAGAAGAGAATTGAAAAATAGCTGAAAAAAGTGTTTACTCTTTACATTATCTTTATTGTAAACCGATGGCTTCCAATCCTTACCTCATGGGCTGACAGAAAAAAAAGTTCCCAACATAAGGCCGTTTTAGATTATTTTACACCCAAAATGATTTTTGATTTTTTATTAATTTTTTAAGAAAATTTGAATAAAAAACCAAACAAAAAATGAACTATTTAACTTTAAACTATAAACTTATAGAAATTTAAAACTTAAATTGCATTTCTCTCTCCATCTTTAGTTGAAGTTAGTGATTGAATATTTGAATGATTTTCATTAAAATGAGCTAAAATATTGTACCGTATTCCCTTGTTCAATAATGCAGCGCCACAACCTAGAACACATCATTGGCGCAGGCGCTATACTAAATCTCGCCCATGTTAAATTCAACTTAACTTGTGTTGCATTCGCCAAAACCGTATTTCGGGTTGTGGCGATGCACTATATCCAGGGTCTTGAGAATGGTGCTGCATTATTTAAGTTTAGCAAAGGGACAATATTTAAAAAAAAAAAAGAATTTTTTTTAATTAAGTATTTGGTGCGGCATTAAAGTTTAAAAATAAAAAAGAATTTAAAATTAAAAAATATTGTCTTGAATTATTTTTATATTTTCTTTTTAAATCATTCAAATAATGCAGCACCATTCTCAAGACCCTGGATATAGGGCATCGCCACAACCCGAAATACGGTTTCGGCGCATGCAACACAAGTTAAGTTGAATTTAACATGGGCGAGATTTAGTATAGCGCCTGCGCCAATGATGTGTTCTAGGTTGTGGCGCTGCATTATCGAACAAGGGAATACGGTATCACTAATAAATATCCATACAAATTATGCATCCTGTTGGCTGATTTGTGGATGGAACACTTTTGCTAACTTTTGATTAATCTATTAAACTGAATTTAACATAAATTTTTGTAATGAAATATTAAATTATATAAAATTAAGGGTTAAGGGTTAGTAATTCAAGGCTCAATTATTAACTGAAGTTATTAATTTATATTATATAAATATAATTTAATAACTTTAATAATGTTGTGAAATATAATTGTGAAAATACAATTAAATTATATTTACACAATTATATTTATATTGTAATTGTCTGCAAGATTTTTGAAAAATAAAAATAATACAGTAATGCCTTGCCCCCTAATGCGGCATTTATTTTCAGAATTCTGGATTTTAATCCATGCATTTAACCCACTTTTTTTTCCAGATACGCTGCGACTAAAAATGCTGCAGTTAATGTCAAAATTTTGGTAAAAATGCCGCATTAAATATGTAAAAAATAATAAAAATATATTTTTCTATTTTTTCTAAATTTGAAACACAAAAAATGTTCTTCGGACATAATGCATGCATGTAAAGTTAAAATTTTGAGTTTTAATGCTAGTTTATTAAATTCATTTTTAAAGCTTTTAAGTGTCCAATTTTTTTTATATAATTTTTATTACTATTATCATAATTCTTAAAATTATATTCATAACTGCAGCATTCAAAATAAAAAAAAAAAAATGCTAAAAATATAATTCATATAATTGTTTTTAAAAACAAATATTTTTTATACGGAAAATTTTAGGCATCTTGAAGTTTAGGATCAAAAAAATCAGATCAAAAAGTAATTTTTTTATAATTTTTGAATGGTACTTGATTAAATCTCTCTGCAAAATGCTAAATAATGCAAAAAACACGCTGAATATTAGAATAGGTTCTGCAAAAACTCTGCAATTAAATTGCGCAGTTGAATTAAATACTTTTTAATGACATGCATTTTCCTGCAAAATTGCAGAGTTTTTGCAGAGTCTTTTCTAATATTCAGCATGTTTTTTGCATTATTTAGCATTTTGCAGAGAGATTTAATCAAATACCATTCAAAAATTATAAAAAAATTACTTTTTGATCTGATTTTTTTGATCCTAAACTTCAAGATGCCAAATTTTATGCGATTTTTATATTAAAATACCGTTTTTTTATCAATTTAAATAAAATTTCGTGACGCATTAAAACTCAAAATTTTAACTTTACATGCATGCATTATGTCCGAAGAACATTTTTTGTGTTTCAAATTTAGAAAAAATAGAAAAATATATTTTTATCATTTTTTACATATTTAAAGCGGCATTTATACCAAAATTTTGACATTAACTGCAGCATTTTTAGTCGCAGCGTATCTGGAAAAAAAAGTGGGTTAAATGCAGCATTAAAATCCAGAATTCTGGTTTAAAGTGCAATGCATTAGGGGGCAAGGCATTACGGTAAATAAGTTATGAACCATAATTATTTTTTTAAGAGAACTATACACTTTAAGCGATTGAGGTACTGAACAATGTACAAAAACTATGAAAAAACTAAATGAACTAAATTTGTGTCTTAATTTTAAAAAAAAACATTTAGCTTTAAATTTAAGTACATTTTTATTTGTTCTTAAATATTTCCTTTTTTTCTTTTAATATTTTCTTATTTGTAAAATATTTTCAATATTTATTTAGAACAAATATTTTTTATTTAAAATTGAATTTTTTAAAACAATGGGTATTTTTGTATGACTTTAAACTGATCATTTGTCTCATCATAATGAAGGTCAATCGAAAACAAATCACCTCAACAGTTTTAAAATCGAAAATAATAAAAAAAAATTTTTTTTAATAAAATAATCATCTTAATTTGAGAAAATGTCGGTGTTAGGCCTCTTTTTTTAACAACTATGACACCTACTTTATATCGTACTTTTTTATTTAATTTTTATTTAATTTTAAAAAAATTTTCAAATATATAGAAATTAGACACAAATTATTCTCTTTTTTATTTTCTCATTGAATTAATTTATTTTTGATTAGAAAAATTTTGAACAATTAAAGCAATTTTAACAAATTGTACACTCTAGTATTCTTTCAGATTATTTTACATTTATGTCTTTTAAAAAAAAACACATTTTAGCTACAGGAAAAATGCAGCACAAATATATTTTTTCTATATTTATACTTTTATGTGTGTAACACTCGTTTTTTAAGTAAACTTACAAAAAATAGTACCTCAATCGCTTTCAGTGTACCCCACGCTTATCTTAAATGTATTTTTATTTAAACAATATTGCCATTCGTTCTGTGTACAACTTAAATGCTTAGACTAACTGTTTGAGTTATGAATCAAAATTTTGAAAGCATTTATTTCATTTTGCACAATTATTTATAAAATCATTTTAAAAATAAAGAACTAAATTAAAGAACTTCAAAAAATTAAAATATTAACAAAGAGAGACGATTAAAAGTTGGAAATTTATATTTTACATTAAACATTATTGCTTTAAAAAAAATCAAAAATCTTTTTATTTTGGTTAAAACAGATTTGTATGAATTTTTTTTGAAAATTTTTCTATGCTTCAGACATGGGTAATAGTAAAAAATGTTCTCAACATAAGAATGTTTTTTAATTTTTAAAACCCAAAATGTGTAGTGGATCAAAAGCCATTTCGCTCGATCCGTTGCTCAGCGATCCGATCGAGTGATCTTCGAAATATTATTATTCATTCTGTTTTACACGATTCTTAAAAAAAAAATCATAAGAATCAAAAGTTAAATAAATTTAAAAATTTTACAAAAATGAATTTTTTTGTTCATTATTTATTTTAGGGTTTTTAAATTTTTGCATTCAAATTGAAAATTGAAAATTTTAAATAAATCCAAAAATTGAAAAAACATTTTACTTTAAAACTTTTAAAAAAAATGAACAAAGAGGATTCAAATCATTCCCTTGTAAAACTTCGATCATAAAACCTTCCTAAAAAAAATGAACCCCTGCTTTGTTTGACGATAGGCCTCATAGAAATTGATTATTTTCTATTTATTTTATTATTTTTTTTAAGATTATTCAGTTTTATTTTTTAAACGCCCGAGTGGATCGCAAAAATTGCGCTCGCAGAGCGGGATTTTCCCTCACTATCGGAAAAGAAAAGATCGTGAGCGGTGATCATATGAGAAAAAAATCTAAATAGCAATAAAAATAATTAAAAGTTCCTACCTGTTAAACCGGTAGGATGAAGTATGGTGCCTGTCACTGTATGTTTTTCCTGTTTATAAGCAATTTAAATTTTTTCTTTGTTTTCTTGCCTTTCATGAAGCTTTTTCTTAAGTGCATTTTTTGTTTATTATGCTAGCATCAGGAGCCAGCTGCTTGTTTTTATCTACAACTCTATTTAACTTAAAATGCTCGCGAACAATGCCGAAATTGCTTCAGGGGCCGATGTCTAAAACCTCTGATTTATTATATTTCGCTAATTATTCAAAAAATATATTTAAAAATCACATAGGGAAGATAGGGCAAAGTAAAATTTTTGATCAAATTTTATTTGAATATTTTTACGAAAGTAATTAAATTTAATCGTAGATTTTTGTATTTTTTAATATTTCAAAGCTTTATTTTTTAATATTTGAAAAAGGATTGTAATTTGTAAAAAATAAAGTTAAATTAAAATGTGAATTTAAAATTTTTTGATCAAATGTGAAAAATAAAAATTGATCAAAATTCTTACTTTGCCGAATATATGCTTTAATTTTCTATCAATAATTCGGCAAGTTGACGTTTATGATCAATTTTCGATGCTCAAAATTATCAAATCAAATTAAAACCATAAAATAAATTTTTAATTTTGTAATACAATTAGTGTAGAGGTAAATTTTTGGTTTTAACATCTGTTAAATCTAAAGGTAAAATCTGCAAAAGTCTGCAAAAAATTATCCACTTAAAATAGCATCATTTTGATGGTGTGCATTCTGTACTGTGCATTTGATATTGCAGAGTTTATTTTTTTATTTAACATAGTATGTCATATCCAAAAATGTATCTCTGCATTATTTCTATTAAGAAATAACAATTTGCTTAATAGTTTTAGTCTGATTTTATCATTTTGAGAATCAAAAATTGATCATAAACCTCAAATTGCCAATAATTCTTTAATTTTATATCATTAAAAATGATAATTTACGTATATTACAATAATTACCAAATTTTACGCAAATTAGTGTAAAAAAAAAATGTTCAAAATAATTCAAATAATTTGCCATTTTTATAGAAAACAAAGACTTTTTTTATTTTTCAATATTTACTTTCAAAAATATGTTTAAAAAAATTTACGTAAATTTTGGTAAATTTTAATCAATTTAATCGAAAAAAATGGTTAAAAATAGTAAACAATGGTTAATTTAAATTTCATGATTGAAAAAAATCTTTATTTACATTTTTTATTTAAAGAAAAATAATATTTTAAATAGTTTTAATTCTTTTTAATTGTTTGGTTTACAAATGCTTTAATTATTTTCTTGATTTTGATTAAATTAATTGCTAATTTTATTTTTGGTTATCACTACTTTACCTTTTTTAAATTGTTTATGTAATTTAGAAATATTTGTGGTGTGAGCAAATTTTTGAACTCCTTTATAGCTTTTAAGGTATCATTTTCAAAAATCAACTGATGTCTAGCCGCTCCGTTTCTGTTCCTCCGTTTAAACCTCCGTTGATTTTTTTCCGGAAACTTCAGGTGAACTCCGGAAAAAAATCCGCTACCCAACACTTATTTTAATTCAGGATTTCCTGTTTTCTTAAAAAAACATTGAATTCGTTTCACATACATTCAATTGGATTTACATCGAGTGATTTTTTCAAATAAATCAAATAAAATTTGCTTTTTTCCAAGAATTTCATTTTTCATATTTTTAAAAACCAGACCCCCATTAATCTTGTAGAGAATTTCACAAGCTTACCAAAAATGTGCCTAGCTTTTGTACAGGAAGAATAGTTCATCTTTGAAAAAAAATGTTGCCAGATAAAATTTTGTATAATTTTCAATATACGGAAAAACTAAACTACTCTGTGCTTGAGTTGGTCAGTTTATGACCAAGTCTTTCGCCTAGTCCCTAGGGCCTCAAAGAACGAAGCAATAGGATTTTTTAATGATAGGATACTTTTCAGTAACCTGATAGATGACTTTTCAATCACCTATAAAATTGAACTAAAAGATACTTTTCAATATCTTATTCCGGAAAGTAAATTAAGATATAATTTTATTTCTAAGATTTTATTCAAGTTTTTTAGTTATCATATCATTTCTATTTTTTTAGCTAAAAAAACAAAATTTACAAAAAATAAATTTTTAATTAATTAAGAAAGGGAGCATAGACTAAATGTGTAAAAACTCGTAAAAGAGTGCTTAAAATCAGCCACTCGTTTAAAAGCCTATTTCCTATATGATATATGCATAAAATTTCAGGTCAATATCTAATTATGATCAAAAGATATTTGACAGAACGATAATTTTACTTAATTTTCACTTTTTTAATTAAATCTCAAAATTTTGATGTTTTTTCATCAAAACTCTTGCAAAAATTATCTGATTAAAAAGACAATGGCTCATTTTAAACAAGATAAAATTCTCTACAAAATGACATATCATAATGGTATAAGAAATTATTGATCCCTGAGGACAATTTGGAGCCAGGATATATATGTGTCACACCCGGGCAATGGACATGCAAAAATAAGACAAAATTATTGTACAAGACTGTAAATTTTTAAAATTTTATTTATATCGGATCATAATTTTGTTTTAATTAAAGTTTTGGACAAGCGTCATTGGGCACCCGTTAAAATAAATTTAATAAATTTATTTAAATAATTTTTATAAATTTGGGGTTCAATTGGAGATCCGGTTTTAAAAATAGATGTAATGGACGACGTTTTTACCATTAAGATTATATGGGAAAATAAACAAAAAACATGAGGAAGGTTGCTTTGGGAGGAACTTAATTCTTTATTGTTCTTTTTAGAAAACCCAAAACTAATAACTAGCTCAAGTAGGGTCTTGTCGATTATGTGACTCCGGCGTTTAAAAAAATAGTCACCAAATTTTCAAAAGAGTCACTTAATTTTTAAGTCTAGTTACATCAATTTTCATTTGAATAAACCCTAGTAAAATTACAGGGCAAAATAGAAATATCTTAAGTATTAGTATTTAAACTTTTAAAAATTAGAATAAATTCAACTAAAATGGACTTTGAGAGTGATAGTAAAATCTTTGATTGTCTAAAAAATATTGGACTTGTTAGACCGAATCAATCATGTTCGAAGGAAAATTGTAAAATGAAAAATAAGTTTCTGTATCCTCTAAAACTAACTAATGTCTTATAGGATTCAGATATAATTGTATGAAAAGCGCTTAGCAAATTCGATAATCCAGTTCCATGTCCAATTTGTGGTAAACTTTAAAAAAATGATAAAATTGTTAAAATGCATAGTAAAAAGATGCAAAAAGACTAATTATTATTAAAAAATTTTATTATTATTATTATTGACATATTTTTTTTTTTTGGAGTCACGTATTTTTTTTGTAAGTCACATAAATTTGTGAAAAAAAATATTTCTTTAATTTTTTGTTTGTTCGAGTCACATAATCGACTAGACCCCTCAAGTTTATTTGTAATAGTAAATTTTGATAAAACGTAAATTTGGTTTTGGTTTTAACCTTTTTTTCTTTTTTAATTAGCTTATTTTTCAATTAATAGCTTTTTTTTAATAAAATATCTGATAATTTACTAAAATAAATACTTTTTTATTAGAATAGAGTATTTTTAATAAAATAGATGAAAAAATAAAATTTAACTTTTGTTTTAATTATTTAGAGGTCAATTTTTATTTATTAGAGGTATATTTTAATATTTTAGAGGTATGCAAAGAACATATGCCGAAATTAGAACCGACAAGGCGATCAAAAGCGGTCAATGAAATGTCAATTGGTGGTGGTCAAGGAATGGTAAGATGAAATTGTACATCTCAATGCATTACAAATCGATGCGTTTGTAGAAAATCGAACCTCTTGTCTAATTCCAGATGTCATGGATCAAATATATTAGCTCCAATTAATAAACTTTTTATCAAAATTTACGCTTTATTTCATTTATTTCAGATTATTATTATATTTATCAGAATTGTTTAAAAGTCTCAAAAAAAAGTCCAAGTCAAGCCGGTTTGCTTGGCGGTCAAAATTTTGGACAGTTTAAAAAACCGGTCATCACAAACCAACAACAAAGGCTTTTTAATTTTATTAAAAACATTTTTTGTTTACATTAATTAATTTCTAAAATTATAACACATCTGCCATAGAGTGGTATCTTTTGTTATCATTCTCCGCAGGAAACTTCGTTTCCTGTTGCAGTTATTATTATTATTAAAAAGAAATAAAAAAAAATTTAAAGTCCTTACTAAGACTTTTTTTTTCAAAAAAGTGTCCTGGATTTATCCATTTGTTCAAACTCAATTCGAGGCTACTTTGAATCCCATGAAGAGTTGGACCTTCAATTAAGCGACCATCAACCGACCATGACAATTTTTAACAATATTCACTCAGAACAAAAAATGTTTAAGTTCAAAAAAATAGACTGGCAAAAGTTAAATTATTCACTTAGTAATTTTGGATCGTCATTCAGTCTCCTTGAGACAACTAGGGACATTGATGGTGAACTAGCAGGCATAATCAACACAATTAACTCAACAATCAATAATTGCACCAAATCAATAAATTTTCGAGCTAGAGCCATAATACCATTTATTTCAATATTACATGGAAAATTAAGTTTTGTTTTATTAGAAATAAACATAATTTTAGTCTTGGACCAATTAATATCTATACTATTGAATTTACACCAAGTAAATAACTTTTGAATTGATTCAAGAAAAGAATGAATAAGTTCATTTAGGTTATCCCCTTTTTTAATTAAAGTTGTATCATCAGCAAATAATTTCACGATGAAATCCGAAAGGAATAAAACAATATCATTTATGTAAATCAAAAATACAAGTGGGCCTAGGACACTCCCCTGGGGGACACCTAATTTGAGTGTTCTTGAGTTAGAAGTGAACTCTTCAATCTTCACTACCTGGGATCTATTCGCAAAATAACTTTCTAGTAGTGTGATTGAAGAATCATCAAAACCATAACAGCTTAATTTAATTAGTAGAAGGTTATGGTCGACTGTATCAAAAGCCTTTCTAAAAATCTATAAACAGAAAGATACCGATTAAACGTTTGCTTTAAATTTGGTTCATTTTCGAGAGAATCTTATGTAAGGCTGATTCATAGCCATGGGTTGATCTGAAACCATGTTGATTACTTGAGAGTATCTTACCACTAGAGGTTGAGATCTCTGAGAAGAGTTTTTCTATCTCATGTCTATTCGTAAGACTGAATCTGAAATTAGCAGCTTTCATAAGGCCAAGTTTGGAAAACTGATCCTGGATGAAGCTCTTAGAATCATTATTCGACAATTCTGATGAAGATCTTATCGACGTGAAGAATTTTTTAAAAATCTCACACATGTTTAACTTATCATTGATAACCTCATTTTCATTTTTAATACAGATTAAAGATGTATTTGAGTTTTTATCGGATTTCATGGAAATTAATGGTGAGTAAAATTGCCAAAATTTTTTAGCATTTTTGAAATCATTCAAGAATTAATTGGTACTTGTACAAGTGGATTAAAGAGTTTTTGACAGACAGAAAATTCAAAGTCTCAGTTAACAATAAGCATAGCAAGAATTTGGTATTTCTACAGGTGTGCCACAAGGTAGCTGTTTGTCTCCAAAGCTTTTTTCAATCTTCTTTAGCGACATAGTTACAGTTATCCCGAAAAAAGTCAAAACAGTCCTTTTTGCAGATGATTTGTGCATCTGGTACTCAAATAAATCATTAAAAGAAATTGAAAAAACACTGAACCAAGCCAAAAGTTATATTACATGTTTTTGCCGGAAATGGGGACTTGAAGTAAATACGAGCAAAACCTATCACACGGTTTTCACAACTGCTAGACATCGATCAAACTATGAAACAAAGTACAAATTGAAGCTGTTCATCGGTAGCCAACCATTCCCGTTAGATCCGTTTCCAACCTTTTTAGGTATTAAATTCGATCCTAAGTTAAGCTTCAAAAACTTATTGGAAAACATCAATGTGAAAGCTATGTCAAAAATTAATCTAATACCAGAGTTGTTTAAAAGTCCAAAAAAAAAGTCC
>QEOQ01000092.1:1209968-1258125 GCA_010279815.1 Brachionus plicatilis | reverse complement strand
TGGACTTTTTTTTTGGACTTTTAAACAACTCTGTCTAATACGTAGGATAAAAGGTTTAAAACTAAGAAACTCAATTGAATTGTCCAAGATCGTATTCAAAAGCTTTATTTGTTCCCAGTTCGACTACTTTTTTATTCCGATTTCATGCTCCACGCAAAAAATAAGCTCTGATCAAAAAAACTACAGAACAAAATATTAAGGCACATTAAGTATTTTCCGATCAAGACAAGAATAACCAAAATTCACCAGCATTTAAAACTCGACATGTTAGCTCCAAGATCCGAACGTATTTTACACAGATTTCTCCATAAACGAATTGAGCATCAACAATTTAACACCGACTTAAAGGAGTACTTTTCCACTGCACTAGATTTGAATCAAAAATTTTATACACTTTTTGGAAAGTTCAATTTTATTTTACAGGCAACCGAAGATAAATATGCATTTATTTCATTATTTACCAAAAACTAGTCAATATTTTTTTTCATTTTTTTATTCTTAGTCGTTCATCTTTTTAATTTTTTATGTTTTTATTCAATCGCTAGGCTGATAAGAAGGACTCTGATCCATTCAGAGCTGCCTGGGGTATTCCCTAAGGAAAATAATTATTGTAGAAGCAAATTTTATATTCTCGAGGAGCAAATTATTATTTTTAAGAAGCAAAAAAAAGAAGCAATTATTATGTTAATTAGGAGCAGTAATATTTTTTATATAATATTTATATAAAATTAGTTTCAAAAATTTAACATGGTTGTATTTGACAAGAAAATCAAAAGCCGTTCGCCATGTTAAAAGATATGTATACTAGAATTCTCATTTAATATAAAAAAATTAATTGAAAGAGACTTAACAACTGTCTTTCTCATACTATTAAAAATAAAGAATTGCGCCTTTATTTAAATTGAAAAAAGCGCTAATTAGAAATTAAAATTTAAATTTTAAAAAAAAATTTGAATTATTGTATCAATTATATATATTAAGTTCGAAACCATCAAGCAAGCTTTCACAAAATTGACTGCCCCAACAACATCGGCTCCAAAATGAACTGCTAAATCCGCTTCAAGATTCAGCCGAACCGTACCAACCGTACCTGGCGAACCATATCAGCCGTCCCAGGTGAACCAGGAAAAACGGACCAGGCGTACAAGCCAAACCGTAAATCTAAATCCACTAAATTGACCGCTTCCAGCTAGGTCGGCTCCGAACCAGACGAACCGTACCAAGCGTACTAGCAAAACCGTACCAGGCGTAATAGCCGTACCATGGCAGAGTTAATAACAATGATTCTTTCTATTTTTTTTCCTTTTAACTGTTCTTTGTTTATTAATGTTTCGAAATTTTCTAAAATAACTTTTTTTTTTGAAGTTGAAGATCTGACTGTATAATTTCCTTGATACCAGGCTATTTATACCCTGTTAAATTAGCTAAATTAATTTTTAAAGAGTCTGAGCCGAATCTTTTTTTTTCAAAATAAATATTTAATAAACTTTTTCTCGTGTGTTTATCTGTCAAGTCACACTGTTAGTCGTTACCCTCTCATTTTCTCATCTGGACTTGGGACCGGCAACGGTATGATTGCAACTCAACAGTCAGCGGCCAAAGTTACATATGGGACGTTCATCATAAACAGCGCCACTCATCCGAGCACTTAATGGCTGCGAACTCGGCAACTATTTAGACTCGCTTGGAACCACAAACCAAGCGTATCTATATCTGGATACAAGCTTATCCAAACTAAAGACACTTTTCTTTTTTCACTAAGGCTCTTGGACCCAACAGACTATCATCAGCTCTAGCTTGCAAGCCTCCTCATCCCGGCCTCTATGCGCCTGCATCATCATCACCCCTCCTCTTTTTTCATCCGGGCTTGGGACCGGCCATATGGGCAGAGTTAATAACAATGATTCTTTCTATTTTTAAAAAATAAAATAAAATAAAAGTAAAAAATAAGAAAAAAAAGTAAATATAATTAAGCATTTAAAATAGCGAAATATCAGAATTAAAAATAAATAAAGAAATATTAAGAAACGATAAAGATAGAGTTACAGAATACATTTTTTAAATATTTTATGGTTAGCAAAAAAAGAAGAAATACTAAGGTGGCAATTAAAAAATGGAGTTGGGTTCTCGATATTTCTTTATTTGAAACCTTTGTTATATTCTTCCACCAGTCTGACAACCAGAATATGAAGATTTTGCGGACATATTTAGCATTCAATTATATTTTTCTAATGATAAATTATTTTAAAAAACAAAAAATTTACTTTAAGTTAAATATTATTCCATTAAACTTCACATGTGTTAATTCCTGGGTCTAATGCTTTAGATCAACAATTGTTCACGTAATAGGCGAACAACGCTGGTCACCTTTTACGTGAGCAAAAAATAGGTAAACAAGAAAATAAAAAAAATTTTATTATTGATCACGTAATTCGAACACTGTTCATTATTTGAAAATACTATTATTTAAAAACTCCTATTTGAAAACAATTATTTAAAAAATATTATTTGATATTTACTATTATTTGAAACGACTATTATTTAGTCCGCTATTTTTTGATATATTGCCATATAAACAGTATGTTGCAAAAGTTTTGTTTATAAGCATTTAATAGGAGAGAAAATAAAAAAAGCGGCTTTTTTTAAAATTTTTATTTATCATCAATCCATTAACATAAAACCCAAACAAAAAAATTAAGTGAAAAAAAACATCCCAAAAAATATACCAAGGAAAAAATGGATTTGTTTATCTGTAACGAGCTAATGCTCCTTCAGAGTCTTTCTTGGACGATTTCGTCTTCTTTTTTGAGATAAATTAGTGTCAAATTAGTCGATATTGTATGCGATACCAATTACATGCTTGCAAACTAAATTTATTTTTAAAATATTGACAAGAACATTTACTCAACTGCCAACACTCTTTGCTGATTTCTACAATTTTATCAGAGTCAATCCATTTTATGAATTTATCGAACGAATTCCAATTGCTTGTGTTTAAATAAATACGACAACTTACTTTCGTAGCTTCTACGTTACTCTTCTCAGACGCTATCATGCATGTTACTACCATGCATGTCGCAAAAATTAATTAATTAGCGAGATAATGAGCAAAAACTTATCAATTTATCTTTGATTCTCATGAATTAATTCTGCTCCTGTTTGCAATAAAAAATGCTGCTATAAAAAATAAATTTGATAATTTTTGATTTGATAAACGAAAAAAAAATATTTGATAAAAAAAATAATAAATTTGCTCCTATAGAAAATATAAGCCATTCCCTAAACTATTTAAAAAAAAAAAAAAAATCAGAGTTGTTTAAAAGTCTCAAAAAAAGTCCAAGTCAAGCCGGTTTGCTTGGCGGTCAATATTTTGGACCGTTTAAAAAACCGGTCAAAAATAAGCGGACGGTCAAAGATACGGTCAACTTTGTGGCGGGCAGTCATTTAGCCGTTCAGCTTGGCGGCCGAAGTTAGTGCATGAATGTATTTTGGAAAGCGATTTTTCTGGTTTGTGCGAGACCAAGCTCTGCTCTAGTTAATTGTTGTTGTTGGTTGTTGGTTGTTGGTGGTTGTTTATTTTTTTATTATCTTACCACCTCTTTTTTTTCAGCTTGGCAGTCCAAAATTTTGACCGCCAAGCTGACCGGCTAATAAACCACCCGCCAAAAAGTTGGCCGGTTTTTTGGCCGCCTGTTTAATTTAGACTGTTTATTTTGGCGTTCCAAAAAATAGACCGCAAAAAATCGTCCGTCTAATGGACCGGTTTGTCTTGACCGTATCCAACACTAGCAAAAACTGCCGAATGAGCAAAATGAAACAAAAGTTGGCCTGAAGCAAATCGACCACAAACAATGGTAGAAACACATTGAACCAGTCCAATTCATAGATTGAGTCCAGTTTGAGACATAGCAGCACGGTAAAAGCTAAAATTGAGCACAAATGCAAAAAAATCTCAAATTCGGTCATCACAAACCAACAACTAAGACATTTTAATTTTATTAAAAACATTTTTTATTTACATTAATTAATTTTCTAAAAAGAAAAAGAAAAAAAAAATTTAAAGTCCTTACTAAGAATTTTTTTTTGAAAAAAAAAAAAGTCCGGACTTGGACTTGACGGCAAACTGTTATTTATTGTACATTTTTATATTTTTACATTTTTACATTTTTGAGAGAAGAAAAAAAAATCTCAAAATCAAAAGATCTAAAAAAATTTTCATTCAAGAAAAGTAAAAATAAATTCTCAATTAATTAAAAGGGATTTTCAAAAAATTATCCTTAGTTTTTACATTTAAATTTTTCTAAAACTCCTTTTTAAGTAATTGGCAAGATTTTTGTTTCATGAATACATTTTTTACCTTAGATTTATATAGTATTTTTTAAAGAAAATTTTATATATTTTTTTTTGGCATATCAATAATACTTTTAATATTTTAATTCACTTAATTTTTTTTTTTCAATTTTTTAATCATTATCCATTTATTGATAATCTTTTAATAATCAAAATACAAAGTTTGAATATATTTTTAAATATTTAGATTTATTTTGTTCAATGAAAAATTAATAATGGAAATAATTTTTAGTAGAAAAAAAAAATTAAGTGAATGAAAATATTAAAAGTATTATTTTTATGTCAAAAAAAAAAAAATTTTTACTTTAAAAAATACTATATAAATCTAGGGTAAAAAATGTATTCATGAAACAAAAATCTTGCCAATTGCGAATTTATAATTACTTTTCTTGAATGAAAATTTTTTTAGATTTTTTGATTTTGAGATTTTTTTTCTTCTCTCAAAAATGTAAAAATGTACAATAAATAACATTTTGCTGACTTGACTTGAGACTTTTGACTTTTAAACAACTCTGATATTTATCTTTTAAATTTCAGCTAATTACGAGAAAAATAGATAAAACAGGAAAAATTAATAATTTTATTTATTTCAAATTTTACACCTATTAACGTAATTATCGATATTTACGTATTGTCAAAAAAAACAATAACATATATAAGAGTAAAAGTGTGTTTGTATGTCTCTCTCCACGTACACTATCATCGTTTGTAACTTAACGTTAATGAATGCTAAGTTACCTCTCGTCTTGATCTCTGAGAAATTGAAAAAAAAATAAAATTCTTAACTCTTAAAAATATTTTTGCTCTGTAAAATTAGTGGGCTCAGGAAGTGTTCAAAATTTGGGGGTCAGTGTTTTAGTAGGAGAGCTATTGACAACGGACCCTAAGATATACTTTCTATTTTGAAAGGATGTTCTTTTTAGAATTTATTATAAGCCTTTGTCTAGAATAGACGTCCTTTTTATATTTTTTGTATCTTTCCCTAAATTCAATATACCCAATTCCTTAAAGCAACTTTTATTTTTATTTTTTTAAAACAAAAATAACCATTAAATAAAGCCTAATTTGACAAAACTCTTGACGTCTTAAATTCTAAAAAGTACAAAAAGAATATTCTTTTTGACTAAAAAAAGACAAAAAGGATAAAAAGGAAGTATATTCTAGACTAAGATTTTAATAAAAAATAATGGAAAAATTTTTTATAAATTTTTTTTTTTAAAAGAATAAAAAGTACAATCATAGTTTTTTTGTTTTGGTTGTCAATAGATGTAGAAGGACTCAAAAAAAGTGCTTGCCGTTTTATTCAATTAAATTTTAAAAGGACAAATTGATTTACACTTTGGATTTAAAAATTTACTTTGAGTTTCTAGAAATTATTGACATTTATTTATATACTTTTCAGAATTTGCACAAAAAATTCACAAATGCATGACTTTCGCTCTGAATGGCTCTACAAAGAAAATTAAAATTTTAATATACAAAAATTATGAAAGATACTAGAAAATTCAAAAAGCTAAAATTATTTTAATAATTAATTAAAAAAAAAAACAAATATTTTTTCACGTAATAAGATTTAAATAATAAATAACTTGAATGCAGACATCATCAGATTTATCTCCTCCTCTAGAGTACTCCAGCTTTAGCATACTAAACTTGAGCGATGTGCCCGCACAAGACGACACAAACCCAGACTACACAACAGCGTTCTCTTCGCTCCTGCTGGACCAGTTGAACACCCAGGATATGCAAGCCTTGCTTGAATCCCAACAAGCCATGTCAGTACCTTGATAAACTAACCAACACCGTTTTTTAATTCTCCATAACTTTCATCAGATTAAAACGTCTTGACAAAACTAACCAAAAGATATCCAGCTCAAACCAAAAATCGTCAGACACCTTCAGCACTTACGGAACAAAAGATTTTCAATCTTACATTTCTTTGCTTAATCGGATGAAACAAGACCTGGATTTTGTCTTTAAGCGAATCCGCATGCTAAAAAAGAAACTCGAGCTCAAATACCCGCACAGCTATTCCAATGCATTGCAAATAGCCAAAGAGAATACTTCAGACTCGGAGCCCGACGATCAAGTAGAAGCAGACGAGTCGGACGCTAAGCTCCGTAGCGATTCGACTGCAAGTCGTCTCTCTGCTTCCAAGTCTGCATTTTCAAGCTTGTTCGAAACAGCAAGAAACCGGATCAGCTCATTGAGCCGTGAACAGTCCGATCCATCTGAATCCAAGTCTGACCAAGCTGATCAATAAAATTACTTGAAAGCTTTTTTTTTTATTAAATTTTTCAGAATAAATTTTCATTTTTATTTAAATAATTACTCAAAATCTGAGGGTTTTTAGACACCCTTTAGTCCTTTTTTTTTCATTTTTGCTAATTTGGAAAATTTTGTTGAGGAGATGGATGCTAACAAAATAGATGTGGATGCCTTGTTTAAGCAGTATACCATCAAAGAAATACAGGCTATAGAACAACAGATAAAGAATGAAATTGAAAAAAAGAAAGAAGACTTGAGAATTATGGTCTAGTGAGTTGACTTTTTTTTATCAATAATTTTTCTTGGTCAATATAAATTAAATTAAATGTATTTATTTTATTTTTTTTTATTATTTTGAAATATTTAAAAATTTTTCACCAAGCCCTTTTTGTTTATCTTATGGTTTCATGGAAAATAAAAAGCCGCACTTTCATACCATCATGAATTATTCTCTTGGCAAATTCAAGTTTGAGATCAAGATCAAAAGATCAAAAAATAAATTGTGATATTTTTTTTTTAATAATAGAGAAAAAATAATTTTTTTCCAAAGCAATTACTTGACATGTCATGTCAAGTATATTTTCATATTTAAAATTTTAAAATGTCCTTTTTTATTGAACTCTAATAGATTTAAATTTTTTAATTGATTTTAATGAAAACTTACTTTTAAAGACAAAAAAATTAATTGTTTTAAAATTTAAAATTTATTAAAGTAGAAAAATAAAATTATTTCAGTTTGAATGAATGGATATAAAAGTTATGAATTTGTGAATTATTTAATTATCGATTGTTTTTGTTAAATAAAATAGAGATCAATCATTTTGATGTCAATTTGATAATGAACTATTATTAGACATAACATGTCTAGTAATGTTTAGTATTTATTTCTTAAAAATTATCAAAATCATTAAATTAACTAAGTTTTAAAATTTTAAATGATTATTTTGATCTTAAAATTTATCTGAAACTTCAATTTGCCCTTCTATTTCCAGCTCTGATTCATACGCTCTCAAAGTACTGCATTTTATTCATCAAAGTTATTTGACCTATACTTTTTCTACTACTAATTTAACTTCACCCAAATAAATTTACTCAAATATTAATGTCACTGTCAATTTTTAAAAAGACTTAGACAAAAATGAAATTTTTCTTTTTTCTTTGACCAGGCATTTAAAAAATTTAAAAAAATCAAAATAACTAATGAGTAAATGTTTTTAACGTAAAATTTTATTTTGCATAAAATACTTTTTTAATACAAATATGATTAATTAATTAATGATACATAATTTTTGTTATATTATTTTAATACAATATTTTATTTTTTTTTACACATTCCATTTAGTTTTTTCATAAACTATCTTAAAAATTAAATTAAAAATTAGTCTTTAAACTAAAGTCTTAATTGCATTTTACACTCAGTACAACAAATGTTTTTATATCTTGCTAGGCATTTGGCATTTTCAGATTGACAACTTTTTAATACATATTTTAGGTAGCTGTGTTGATTGTTGCAAGGATGATTGTTAGTTTGTATTGTACGTGTTTTAAAATTCAAAAGCTTCAACTATAATTTTATATGTTCATAGCTATTGTGTTCAGTGATCACTTTTTAGTCCAAGAATTTTGATTTTTTCGGCAAACCATCCAAAGCTTCAAAATATCAATAATCTCATCTTCGTCTAATATAAGATGGATATTACAAATAACTAAATTTTAATGTTTTTATCAAAAGTTAATAAGCAAAGTTAATTTTTTTTTCCAAAAAAATTTTTTTATTTCAAAAAAAATTGTTAAACTTTAAATTTTAACAAAAATTAAACAAAAAACTTCCTTGATAATTTAATTTATCAAATTTTTTATTGAAAAATTGCAATTTATTTTCTCTGTAATTTTATCATTTGCCAAGTCATTTTACAAAATGACACATTTTATAAATTGACAGTGACATATACATATATATAAATATTAGCGTATAATTTTTATGTTTAAAAGACTTTTTTAATGTAAAAAAATTTTGTTTTTAATTTAAAAAAATTGGAAAATAAAATTTAAGTATCTTAAAATTACATCTTAACTCCAAAATACTGAATATGTCTTTTCTTTCTTTTTGATCTTTATCTTTATTCTAGCTGGTCTTGAGTGTCTATTCTTTTAATAAAAATTCTATCCGATTCACTTTCCAAATAGAGCATTTTAGAATGTGGCTAAAAAATTCCATTAATATTTGGAAAATAATTATATTGTTAAAAAGGTTTTTTAAATAAAAAAATATTTTGAATTCATGTAGCATTTTCATAAAGTAAATTTATTTTAGGAATAAAAAAGTAAGTTTAGCTACAAAAACAATTTGTAGCCAATTTTTTTCCAATTTAAAAAAAAAAGATTCTTTTATTCAAGAAATTTTAGAAAGTGTAAAAAAAGTTAATTTGATTATGAGAATATTTTTTTTCAAATACTAATTTTTTTATTCACTTTACCTTTTAGTAATAGGTACCGTGATTTGATTGAGGCTGCCGATGGCATACACATAATGAAGCAGTGCTCAAATCAAGTAATTAATACCAATTTTTCGATTTTAATAAAAATGTCTTACTAGATTGAAGATGTTTTGAGTAATATGCATGAAACTTGTGTAAAATTGTTTGATGATAAAGCTGATGACATGTTTCTTGAGCAGGAGTATGACAGAAAATTAATATTTTTTATATTTTAATTTTTTTTAGTAATTTTAAAAGCTCGGAAAAAGCTAAAAGAAATAACAAGTACGCATTGGCGGTAATAGTCAAAATATTACAGAACAGTCCGAGTAAAATATGGTTTCATTTGGACAACAATGAATACCTCAAAGCAGCAAAGTTAGTTGATTTTTTTTCAATTTATTTTATAGATTTGAGGAAAATTCTTATTTTTCTTAAATCAAAAATTATAATAAATTTTTTTCAAGCAATTTTTCGAATTGAATTTTCTATAAATGGTATTTCAATAACCATTTTATAAGACAAGATTATTTTATGTTGATGCAAAATTAGTCATTTGATTTAAAGCAAAAAAATTATATCAAATTGTTTTGTTTTTATTTATTTGGTGATGTATCAATTCATAAAAAATTAATTCATAAAAAATTAATAAAATCAAACAAAACTCATAGAATAAATTTTGTTAGAAAAATATTTCATAGAAGTATACTGATAGAATTTTTTTTCATAGAAATTATGTTACGCACTTTAATAGAACAATATTAAGATAAAATTAAATTAAAATTATTTTTATGGAACAAATTTTAGATGTATGTGAATTGAGACAAACATTAGTTTTTATAGATACACCCTTGCAGCAACAGCAACGGAGATATTTAACCTTTATTTAAACCTAAGTATGAAAGAGAAAAAAAGATTGCTGTACAGTACAATTTAAAACTAAGTACTGTACATTTCTTTTCCTCAACTCTTCCTCGGCTCTTCTTCAACTATTCCAGTGGGGAAAGGAAGAGTTGAGGAAGAGTCGAGGAACAAAATGCGGACAAATTATTTTTAATTTGTACTGTACTTTTATAAAGTTACTGACTGCAACGTTGTAGTAGTCAAAATAATTTGGGATATCAACTCGTAAATACCTAATTCTATTTACTTTGTCCAAGGTATTGTTTCATTGATAAAAAGTTTTCTAAAGAGCTGCGGACCAAATTCAACCATTGAAGATTTCTAGGGATTGAATTTTATTTTCCACTTATTTTCATATTTAGAGCAACAATCTGGAAGTTCTTGTAGATGAGAATCTACTGGGCTTATTAATAGTATATCATCTACATAGACAATTATATTCATATTTAGATTATTAAATAGAGAACCTTTATTTATGAACAGACATTCTAGAATTAATTCATCAATGAAGACATTTAATAAACATGGTGATATTAGTCCACCTTGCTCAACACCACAGTTAATTTTAAATAACGGAGTGTCTATTGACACATGATATTATTTTTAATCTAAGATTTTTTAAAAATTTTTATTATATAAAGGAGTTTTTAATTGAAATATAAAAATATAAATTTTTTAGTCAAAACAAAAACAAATATTTTATAATAATTTATTTGTTGTCAATAGACTACACTATTGACACATAGTGTTGCAATAGAGTCGCCCTTTAAATAAATTAAACTTTTTTAAGTCACTAATAGACAACTCGCATAGATTTTTCATAGTATTTTTTTAAATAAATCCAAAAGTTAATGTCCATCGTTGATATAACTTTAAAGAAGAGTCCATCTCTCCAGACTTTATCAAATGCCTTTTCAGCGTCTAGGGATGCAACTTTACACCCAGAATTTTCTTATATTAAAGAATAGCTTCCTTAAGAACAAAGATTGCTGAATGCAAGAAGTTTTTTTTAAACCCAAATTGATTATTACTTGTTTTTAGCATATCTGGACATGAAAAAAGTAGTAATTTTTCAAAAATTTGAGCTAAACAGTTAGATACTGGGATCTGCCTAAGGTGATTGAGGTCACTATTCTTTTTTGACTGGTCCTTAAGGATTGGAGTAACTTAAGATATATTTAACATATCAGGAACTGAATGTAATCGTAATATTTGATTGTAAAATTCTATTAAAGGAAAATATTGATTATATTTTTGAATTTATTGTCTAAAAAAATAAAGAGAAATTACTTTTCAGAAAAAAAATGATAAATTTTTATGAATTATTTTTCTATATTTTATGGCTTTAAAAAAATTTTATGAAAATAACTGTATGAAATTATTGTTCTACGAAAAAAAAATCTATGAATAGAACGTTCACCTTTTTATTTTATTGCTTAAAAAGATTAAAAAGAATATTTTTCTCACACACATTAGATTGATTTTTAGCATGCTCCTCAGCGGGCATTTCAATAATAATCAGTTGTATCTTGGACTGATTGTTTTGGTCTTCTCCTATTTGAATTATAAAAATTGAGATGTCTACATTTACGGAATCATTTATTTAGATTCTAGTTAGTGTCTCAATCGGTTGTTTTTCTTGAGATTTTTTGTATTTGTCTTCCTTTTTTCGATTCTTACCAAGCGGAACATTCCTTGCGCTTTCATGTCATTCGATTTCTCTATTACGACGAGCAATAACAACAAAATATTTTTTTTATTAATTTTATATATTAATTAATTTAAAAAATTTTAAGCCTCATAGGCAAGTTGAAAAATAAAAAAAATCTGATTTACAAATCAAATTTTCATAAATAATTGATCCATTTAAAATTTTATAAAAATTTTTAAATTCTAGATTACTCAAAAGAGAGGTAAAAAAAGAAAAAAAATCTTAATAATTAAGAAATTGCAGGCTTAAGTAAAAGATTTAAGTAGTCAAAATAAAAGTAAAAATTTTAATTACTATTAATCAAAGTGTTAAATTTGATATTTTTTTTATAAGCAGAAAAATAATTTTTATATTATCAAAAAATATAAGTCTTAAATTCTAATACTTGTTTACAAGAAAATGGCGATTCTATTAAGATAACAGTACTTTTTAAATTTAAAATACCTTTGCAATATAAAAAGAGTGGCTCTTTTGACACATTATGTTCCAATAAAAAAATTTTATTGGCACAATTAATAAAAAATGTAAAATCATACTACAAAAATATATTTTTTAAACAAATTAATATCAAAAAGTATCATTTTAAACCAAATTTAAGTCTAATTTAACAAAAAAAATTATAGCAGCTTTTTTTCATTTAGATTTTTTTTTCAATTTTTGTCTCATTAAATTCAAAGAGAGGTAATTCTGTTGAATCAAATTAAATCAAATAATTTGCTTGAAAATTGATTTTAATTAATGGCTAAATATCATTTGTACTTCTAATTTATTTTTAAAATTTTTAATTAAAAAAATTAGATTTTTCCAATTTTGGTTTTGCATGTAACCAGTAGTATTATTAATTCTATTTTCCTATTTTTTAATTTTTTTAATAGTTTATTTTTTTTGCCTTTTATTTAAAACAATGCGGAATTTAAATCTAATAGAAAAAAAAAGTTAACATTTATAAAATATACTTTCTTTAGTTAGTTTTGGATAGTGATCGGGATATACTAATAACTAGAGTGTTTATTCTTTTAATAAAGCTACTATCGGATTCACTTTCCAAACCAAGCATTTTGGAATGTGATGAAAAATTTTATTATTTTTATTATTGTTTTGGAAATAATTCTTATACAAAAAAGATTTATATACGATTAAAATTTTTTAAATCACAAAAGTTGTTTATTAATAAAAAGTTATTTAAAATGCATGTGACGTTTTTAAAAAGCAAATTGCTTTAGTGATAAAAAATTTAATTCTAGATACAAAAACACTTTCTAGCCTTTCACAATTATTTGGCATAAATATACCTACATTTTGGCAAAAGAATTTTCTTTAAAAAATATCTGATCATCTTTATTTTTAGACAATATTTGATAGCCCAGCATGTCCACTCTTGTCTTGAGCTCGAAAAATCTCTCAAATCTGGCCAAAACTCAACTTCCTACATTCAATATGCTTATGAACTTTGGAATTCTATAGTCTTCCTATCGAACACCATCATGAACAAAGCCAGAGATAGACTTATAAATTTATCTGATGTTCAATCATCTACTGCCATTACAGACTCAATTTGCTGTTTGTACATACTACAAAATACTGATTTGAAAACATTATTCCAAGATTACATTTCCACTAGGACCGTAAGCTTTTTTTGTGTCTAAATGAAAAAAAATGAACCAATTTTTTGTTCAAGAATTCAATCTGTCAAATATTGGACTCGGACAAATTCGAGCCAAGTAAATTAATGTCCATCTAAATTAGAAAATATTTTTTATTTTTTTAAAGATATCAACCTTAGAGATCGAATAGTCAAATGCTTGGATTTTTTGGTCAGCACAGTGAATTCGTTCTACAGCGTGTTCTCGGCAAATAATGAAGACCAAAGTTTTGATGGCATAATAAACGATTCCACGTTTATACTAGAAGCTCTTAAAGATGACGGCGTGGTTATCAACAAAATTCCGGCCTATCTAAAACAAATTTATTTCGAGAAAAAAAAAAACATCCAAAAATTTGACTTAGACTATCTTAAGACTAATTGTGGCCAATGGTTGGATAACTGTGTCCAAGAACTCAAGAGCAAACTTCAAAAAGTTTTCAAATACGTGTCCAATCTAAAGAGTTTGGTGCTTATCCGCGACTCTGTCTTGGACTTTGAAACAAATATTTTGAACAAACAGCATCTGTCTGAAACCAATTCCGGCCCTAACTGGGACTCACTTTGCCAACTTTTGTTTGACAAAAATATTTCAATATGGAACGATCTTATTTCTTCGTTTTATTACGATCAGTCAAAAGTAAACTTAAAATAAATAAAATGCAAAAAATTAGGTATTGTGAATTTCAAATACAAAATGAACAAAAAAATTCTTCATTTTTTGATAAATTAAAATTAAAGTTAATAAAAAATGTTTAAAAAAATATAACCTCAAAGTGAAATATACTTTGTTGCACCTTTTTTACCTAAAATGCTTAATTTTTTTCTACTTTCACAGGAGAAAAATCATTTTAGGTTGAAAGGGGGCAGTGTGCCATAATATAGAAAGACAAAATAAAGAATAATAAATTTATTGAATATAGAAAAAAAAATAAAGAAAGAAAAAATATCGAATTCAAAAATATAGAAAATTATACAAAGGAGTCATAAAAAAGATATTTCTTTCACTAGCGAAAAAAATATCTTTTTTGCGTCCCCTAAAATAGTATAAAATTTTCGCTAATAGAAAAAGACAAATGATAATTGATGTGTTTATTTAATATTATGATAAATGTAAAAAAATAAAGTTATATGTTGAGGATATCTAAGTCTATTTTAAGTAAAAAAAAATTCTTAACTACGTCCTCTTCGTCAGAACTGTCCACTAAGTCTTCATCCTCATCATCACTATCTGGCTCAGGCTCTTTTTTCATCGGAATTTTATTGTTTTCGTTTGTTTCTAAAGCTGAACAATGGCATAACGTTCTTAATGTAAACACCAACGTCAATATTATCTTTTTGTAAATTTTCTTTCTGTAAGTGTTAAATTTTGATTAGTGAAAAAAGTATCTTTTTTTGTCTCATTGAAAAATATAAAAGTGAAAAAAGTAGTATCTACGATACAAAGAATAAATAATCTAATTAATTTTTTTTCAATTTTCTTCTTCACCAATTAGTAAATTATTACCAATACATTCTAAAAATAATTCGATATTCAATTACAATATGGATGGTATAACATTGTTTAAAAAACGTGGGAGCAACATCGAACTTCCCCTCACAGTACCAGTCTTTATAATTATTTAGTAATTGTAGATTTAAAAAATAATGTTGAATTGATGATAAAAAAATTTTGTTCATTTTTAAGCTTAATTTGAAATTAATAACATTAGCTTTTTAATTTAAAGTTTCAGTCAAAGTCTCTATTTTTTATTCTATAATTGAAATTTTCTATATTTTTTTTTCTTTATTTTGTCCACCTCCCAAAAAAGGTGCAACAAAGTATGTAACACTTTATTGCAGTAATTTTTCTAATATTTTATTAACTTTTATTTTAATTTATCAAAAAATGAAGAATTTTTGTTTATTTTTAAGCTTAATTTGAAATGAATAACAATTGCTTTTTAATTTAAAGTTTCAGCCAAAGTCTCTTTTTTTTTCTATAATTGAAATTTTCTATATATTTTTTTCTTTATTTTGTCTTTCTATGCTTTTAATAAATTTCTACATTTGGTCTTTCTATATTTTGCCCACCTCCCAAAAAAGGTGCAACAAAGTATGTAATTAAAAGCTTATTAATAATATTAAAAATTATGAAATTACTGCAACATACTTAGTTGCACCTTTTTCACCTAAAAATTTTTTTCTTATGTGAGAGAAGACAAAAATAAAACATCAATAAGATTCAAATTGATTATTAATTTTATTTACTAAAAAAAAGAAAATGTAAATTTTATTTTAGGCAAAAAAGGTGCAACAAAATATATTGCACTTTGAGGTTATATTTTTTTAAATACCATTTATTAACTTTAACTTTAATTTATCAAAAAATGAAGAATTTTTGTTCATTTTATTGCTTAATTTTAAATGAATAACATTTGCTTTTTAATTTAAAGTTTCAGCCAAAGTCTTTTTTTTTTATTCTATAATTGAAATTTTCTATATTTTTTTTTCTTTATTTTGTCCGCCTCCCAAAAAAGGTGCAACAAAGTATGTAACACTTTATTGCAGTAATTTTTCTAATATTTTATTAACTTTAATTTTAATTTATCAAAAAATGAAGAATTTTTGTTCATTTTATATTTGAAATTCACAATACCAAAAAATTAATTATCTTATTTTTTCTAGTTAATTATTGACTCTTCTTTTCAATCAACTCATGATAATTTAATAAATAATTTACAACAATGTCTTAATGATGAAAAGTAGTTTATTAAAAAAGAAAAAAAAAGAAAAAAAAATTTTGTTTTAATTAAGGCTGTCAGCCGAGTCGGATATAAATTCTTTGCTCTGGTCAAGCGAGGAAAGCGAAAGTGTTGCCAAGTCCAGGGCACAGATAGATTTTTTTTCCAGCCATTCTCTAAAATTACAACGAAATGGCAAAAATCTAAATGAAAGGCTTATTTATTCAAGTACTCCAATTATTAAAAAGTTGTGTTCGAGTCTAGAAGAGGATGTGAATAAAATTCTTAGTGATATAGAGATAAGCACTAGTGGGTCGTATGTAATGTCCACTGAGTCGAATGTGACCATTCTGACCAATGACTTCAAGCGTTTCAATGAATATCTTCAGGACAATTTGGACCATTTTAGCGACAATGTTCTCAGCTCGTTGGTCAAGCTGATTGATGAGCTCAGTGAGTCCAAGTCTGAGCAGCATATTAAAAAAATTCTTTTAGTTTGCAGATTGGCCCATGCACTGCCTCACAATTGTCCTCATTTGAAAATTTGCTTCAATAATCTTAACCAACAGTTAATTCAGCAGAGGCAGCAGATCATGATTAGTTCCAGACAAAATGTTGAGACTTCAACTTCAGCATTATTAAGTGCGTTGAACAAACGCAAACAGGCCTTGCTGGAAAATAAGGTCGGAAGTGAAAAATAAAATTTTAAAAGTTAGATTTAAAAAATAAAAACTTTTTTTCAGGTTACCAAAGACGAAAATTGGACCAAACTTTTGGGAAAATTAAATGAAGTTCTAAAAAAAGGCCTCGGGTATGTAAAATTTTTGAATATTTTTATTTGTCTAATTGTTTGTGTTAATTCAGAATTTGGATTGATAACTTGTGCTCCAGTTTAAAAGATAATTTGTGGAAAAGATTATCTCAAAATGAAAATGTGTTACTAGTGGACGATCTTGTGGTAATTTTTTAAAGATTTTTTTTTACGATTTAGCTAATTTTTGAAATTTTAAAATTTTAAAAACAAACGTGAATCTAAAAAAATTAGACTTTATCATCTGGTTATCGGTCATATCATTTAATTAGTTGCAGAGTTGTTTTTAAGTTACAAGTCATAAGTCAAGTCAAGTCACTGACTTAAAATTTTTTTTTCTAAGTAAAAATAACTTAGACTTAAAACTGTGACTTATAAACTTGTAAGTCTGATTTTTGTGTCTGAATAAATCATAAAAATTATACTTGACTTAATTTCACAAGAATCTTATAAAAAAAATGGCATTTTTTTTCCTAAGATTACACTTTCTCATTTTCGCTGGTTTAAAAAAAAAAAAGAAAAGATAATATTAAATTATGGACGTTGATACTTGAATATCATAGATTAAATAAAAACTATCTTAGTTTTAATAAAAATTACCATAAATTTATCAAATCATAATATACAGTTCTGCTACGATACCTTGAATTCACCATATTTACCGTAAAATATGGTAATCTAAAAAAGGGTATCAGTCGTAAAATACCGATTATTATTGTAAAATTCAGTGAAAAAAAAATTCCAAAATTTTCCAAAAAAAAAACGATTTTCATGAAGAAAATTATTTTTTTGAATTTTTGAAAGAGGAAAAAAATTAAAATTTGATTGAATTTTATGACGAAAATTGAATTTTGGAATTTTTTTTTTCACTGAATTTTACAATAATTATCGGTAATTTACGACAATTATCGTTATTTTACGATTGATACCCTTTTTTAGATTACCATATTTTACGGTAAATATGGTAAAATATCGTGAATTTACCATAATTTACGTAAAATATGGTGAATTCAAGGTATCGTAGCAGCACTGTAATAAAAGATTGCATCCTATTTTTGAACACTAATAAAATTTTTTATCAAATTTATATGAAATAGATCAAATATTAAAAAAATATACCCAAAAAGAATAAAAAATTACCCAAAATAATTTAGTTACATTTTTTTGTTTACATTTATTAGCTGGAAAAAAATTTTTTTGTAAAGGCTTACCGCAATTTTTGTATAATTTACTCACACTGTCAGTTGTTTTTTGTTGATTGTTGCTCGGTCCTGGAGCTGTTTAATCATCGTCGTATGTTACGTTTTCTTCTGTTTCTCTTAGATCAGATGGTTAAATTTTTAGGCTTTTTAGAGTTTTAGCAAGAGGACCTCTTTTTTTATTATTTAGGTGTATATTATTATTTTTTTGGTCAAAATAAGTGAAAAGTTCAAATTTGGTTCAAAGGATAATAGGGTCATGTACAGAATGTGATCATTTTGATCACCAAAAATTAAGTGTACTCTTTGTGATCAAAAATTGATAACCAAAATTTTTTTTTGATCACATAAAATTTTTTTTGTTGAAATCAAAAATTTTTTTCATTCTAGAAATTTCAAAAAAATTTTTGTTTTTGTTCAAAGTTTTTGAAATATATATTAAGATTAAATAAACTTTAAGTTTCTAAAAAAATTAAAATCTAAAAAGCTATGAGTATTTAAAAATCGTAAAAGAAAAGGCAGTTTTTAACAAAGTTATGGCTTTGGCCCCAGTAGAATCGTCCGAAGAATTAGCTAAATTAGCTGCAAAAAAAATTTTCTAATCAATAATTGATTTTAAATTTTTTGAAAAAAAATCAAAAAAATTTTTACTTATAAAGTTTGAAAATAATGGAGCCAAACAAAAAGCGTCAAAGAAAGCTCAGGCCATCGAATTGATGACTAATTGTCGTAGTGGCATCCTCGGTTATTGATTTATCTAAAAGATTTCAATTGGATTGTCCAAATTTCTTGTAAATAAGAAATCAGAAGTTATAATAAAAAAAAAATATAAAATTTCAAAAGATATGATAAAAATAAGTGAGCTTTTTCTAAAAATAAGAAAGAATTAAATATTTAAAAAAGCTCCATTGCTCTGAATCCTACTCTTTTTTTGATCACTCTTCGAGTTTGATAATTGCTACTTCAATCTCCGAGGTAATACTGTGATGTTGGTACTAAAGATCAGTAATCAATCACCTCTTCTGGAAATCTTCTTATTGTTCTGTTCTCAAATATATTTACATTTTTAAGAAAAAAAAATTTCGCACATTCTTGTTACAGTGGTGATTTGATAACAGTATTTTACGAAAAATTTGGTAAAATTCAAAACGGCCAATTCAAAATTCAAAATTTTTGAAAAAATGTCTTTTTTTTCAAAAAATCGAAAATTTAAGAAAGTTTTTTTTTAACAATTTAAAAATAACTATTTTTTAACCAATTTATGAAAAAAAAAACTTTCTTAAATTTTCGATTTTTGGAAAAAAAAAGACATTTTTTCAAAAATTTTGAATTTTGAATTGGCCGTTTTGAATTTTACCAAATTTTACCAAAATTATCTCAAAATCCTGAAAATTTACGTAATTTTTCGTAAAGTAACTCTTTTCCACTTTTCGGATTTTACGTTAATTTACGTAAAATGTGGTAAAATTTGGTTAATTTACGGTATTTTACGTAATTTTTCGTAAAATATTGTTATCACTGTACCAATTTATTTATGTCAAAATTTTTGAAATGGTCCCAGATTTTTTTAAAATTTTTTTTCTAAATGTATTGGCAAAGAGCTATCATAATGTGTTAACCACATTCCATATAGTTCTGGGAACCGCAATACATAATAGCTTACAATTATTATTAATATTATTATTTTTTTTAACAGCTTTTCTTCAAAGTGAGAAAAATTTAAATTTTCATAAAAAAATTTTGGAAGTAATAATTATAATTTGTAAACTTCGCATTGTAGATTTTAATCGAAATTTTAATCTAGTTAAAATTCTACCAATAATAATAAAAAATTTCCACAAAAAATTTAAAAAAATTTTTATGAGCCCACACTTACTTAAAAATTGTTTCTAATTTTATAAAAAGTTAAAATTAAGGTTAAGTTTTAAATGATCTTAACTCTTCTGAATTTGAGCTCAGTTGTGTACAGCATATACAAGCAATTAACTGCCGAAAAATAAGATTATAATTTTTAATTTTGATTTAGAAAAAAATTATTTAAAACAAAAAATGATTGTTTATTTACTTAAAGACTTGGGATGAGATTGAAATAGAAGATGAGGTTTGCTTGAACCAACCGGAAGAAAATTCATCTGTTACCAGAGTCCAAAGTTCAGAATCCAAATCGAAACTGAGTGTTCCTTTAGTGTGCTCGTCGGTAATTCAAAATTTGCTTCATTCATTGAGCCAACAAATAACCAAAGACTTGCCCTATACAATGATTGATGCCAATCTAATTCTCAGAGATCTTATCTTAAATGTAATCAATTTTGTCCTGGAAGTTTACAACAATTTGTTAACTCTTAGCCAAACAGTTGACAAAAAACGCATCAAAATAACCCAAAATCAATCACTTCAGATGTTGTTTGATATTAAATTTTTGCATACTTTATTCGATTTAAAACCAAGTAATTATTTAAATTCGACAAATGAATCTGCCGACAGAGTAGAAACATTCAATAAAATACAACAAGACTTTAAAGAAATTTGCTCAAGACTGGAGTCTTTGATTGATCCATTTGACTATGACATTTGTGTACCATTTCTTCAGAGCAACATTTCCAAAGCCATTAGTAGATATGCGGTAATTATTTTTAAATATTTTAATAAAAATTTATTGATTCATTTAAGCCTAAAAAATACAATTTTTAAATTTAATTGCTTAATCATTAAGTTAAATATATTGGAGAAAAAAATAAAAATTTTATTTTGGTCTCATGTGATCTTTAGAACCTTTAGGAATTAATCAAGTGCAAATTGGTGTTCATCTTTTGGTATGAAAGAACTGGCACCTTTATGAAAAAAAAGAGCAAATTTGATAGTATTGACAGTGAATTTGTTTACATAAGGGTCTATACAAATCTAAATTATTAATTACTTTTTTTGCCAAATTAAATAAAAATTTCATTAAGACTAGAAGCACCAAATTTTCATAACGAGTCATTTTGACTCGTTATGAAAATTAAGTAATAAATCAAATATTTTATGTTCAAATTTATTTAAATTATTAAATGAATTGAATAAAAATAGTAAATTAATAAATTTTAGTCTTTTCTTAGGCCTCATAAAATATCCATGGTCAATCACACTTTTTACAAATACTCTCTATTTCTTTTGTACAATATCCACACCCTGCTTTTTTATATTTTGAACAAAAAATTGTCGCATTACCACATAAAATAATTTGAACAATTTTTTTTTATTTGAATTTATAAAGTTATTCTTATTTTTTCAGTTCTGAAAAAAAATTATGCTGAAAAAAAAAAAATTCTTAGATTTTAGCGGCCAAACACCGGGAAAAGAGTCATTTTGACTCGTTGGTGCTTCTAGTAGTATATACTTGATTTGGCACAAAGAAAAATTTTTTTGAATTTAAATTTAGTTAATTTAGAAACTTATTCTTATTTTTATGCTGAAAAAAAATACTATGCTCAAATAACAAAAATTGACTTTGATTTTAGGGGCCAAAAATCGTAAAAGAGTCTATTGACTCGTTGGTGCTTCTAGTGTTAATTCCCTAATTTTGGTACACATGAATGTGACACTATCAAACTCTAATTTGCACTGGAAAAGCTTTCTTTTAGCCGAAGATCTCACATATATGAATTCACTTAAAAAAAATTAATTACAGTAGTGCAATGCAATAAGGTATCTCCGTAATTTTACGAAAAATTTTGTCGTAAAATTAAGTGATTTTTTTTTATATACAAAATTTAAATTTCAGTGGTGTTCCCGATTAGGTAATTTACGATAATTTACGTAAATTACCAAAAGTAAAAAAACATAAATTTATCAGATTTTACGTAAATTAATGTAAAAAAAAAATGCCCAAAAAATTTAAATGAAATTGAATGCCAAAAGTGAAATTTAATTTCAATACCATTACATTTCATTCGAAGTGCCAAATTATTTCAATTTTTTGGACATTTTTATTTTTATCAAATTTTAGGTAAAATCTGATAAATTTACGTAAATTTACAATATTTTAAGTAATTAATGTAAATTACTAATCCGGAACACCACTGTATAAAAATACAATTTTTATTTTGATTTTTTTTTAAATTTTAAGATATTTTTCAAAATTACTCAATTTTGCGTAGATTTCCAAATTATGGCCAAAATATTCTAAAAAATTACTTAAAATAACTGAGATACTCTGCTTGATATAATGTTTCAAAAAATTGAAGAAAATTCAATGAAATAAAATTATTCAACACTGTTATATAATTCAATTTTTTTATCAAAGTTAGATATTAGTTGCGGAATTAGTTTTTAAAAAAAATTCTTAAAAGATTAAAATTTTCAAAACAAAATTTCCAAATGAAATATCAAAAATTTTTGTCTTTAAACATATAATTTTTTTTAAATCAAATTTTATTGAACAATTTTTTTTTATTATTTATTTTAATCAGAAAGAAAATTTTTTTTATATATTTTAACATGATAAGAACTAATTTATCTCACTATTAAATATTATACGCTGGTTCTCTCACTCTTTTTCCATCATCCAAGAATTATATTTAAAAATAAATTAATTTTTTTTTCCAAAAATTATCAAAAACATTTTAAGTAAATTATTGGCTTTAACTTTTAGAATATGATTAATAATATGTATCTCATAACAGCTTATTTAATTTTTGAAAAATTTTAGACTTTAAAAATTAAAAATTTAAAAAAGAAAAGTTTGATGAGGCATTAAAGCTTGAGATTTTTCCAAAAATTAAAAATAAAATAATCATTTTTCTAATTGATTTTATTATTTTAATTTAAAGCACTGGATCAGATGTAAAATTCTAAAAAATTGTTGTTAATTTTCTAAATACGGTAGTGATTTTCACTGTTAGAAATTTAGTGATATTTTTTAAGAAAGTCCAAAATTTCAACTTTAAATTTTATCAGCTTATACCACCTAGAAATTCAAAAAAATTTACGTACATTAAAATCTATTAAATCAATTTACATTATGTTTGTAGAGACTGGAATTAGATGATACACTTAATTTGTCAGCTTATAAAAAATTCTTTGAAAAAAAATAGAAGATATTTTTAATATTAGAGCTGATTTTGTTCTCAAATAAACAAAGCAATTAAATTTCTTACAGTGAAAATGAGTAATTAAATTTGAAGTTTAATTTTCTTTTTATTTCTAAAAATAAATGATCTTTCATAAATTCAATGCGTATAAAAATTTAAAAATAATTTAAATTTAAAAATATTTGATCTTTAGTTCACTTATCAAACATTTGCTATTTTATTTGTTTACTATGCAAGTGTTAAATCATAGATCAAAATATAATATTATTTTTAAAAAATAAAAACCCAAGACAAAAGATACATTTTAATTAGTTCACTGTTCAAAATAATTATTTTTAATTTATTTACATTGCCTGAGAGGGTTTTATTGAATAAGATATTATTATTAAATAAAATTGTCTATTAAAAAAATCATGATATTTGAAGATTTTCGAGACCTCAGAATCGAACTTTATTTTTAAATCCGAAGAAAGTATACTTAACCATAAATAAAAATAAAAATCTCTAAAAAACATGTATCAATATTTTTTATTTAAGTTTTGAAAAAAATTTTCTATTTAAAAAAAAGTGTTTGTTTGGAATTTTGAACACAAATGAAAGACATTTGCGCACCATGTCCAATCTTCAATCGAAAGTTTCATCAAGTAATGAAAAATACAATCTGATTGTTCTAAGCAGCAACCAGCACAGATTTGAACTTTTGCCAATTGCCAGTCAGCAGGCCCAGCAAGCCCAAGCCAAGTCAAAGACCATCGCCAAGCTAAAAAACCAACCTGGTGAATCAAAGCCAACGATTGCAAAACAAGAAAATGTCAGCAACAGCCTTTTCGGAATAAAATGGTTCTAAGAAACTACAATTAATTTTTCTAATTTAATAAAAAATTTTAATAAAAAAAAAAAAAATTTTTTTCTCAAATCTTTTAGTTTACCAAAGGCCTAAAACCCTTTGATTTTGAATTAAAAAAAAAAAAATTCTAAAATCAAAAATAAATATTTAGAGAACCATGAATGAGCGCAGACGATCGCCAAGACTAAACAAAATTCCAAGCTCAACAGAAACTTCATCCAACTCACCAACTTGTTCACAATCGCTGAATCGACCAAAATCAAACAAAAGCAGCCGAGTTTCTGCACTCAAAAATATCAAAAAAATAGCACAAAAAAAATCGAATAGTCAAGCGACTAGGTGTTTAAAAAATGGTGCCAAATTTGCCAACACTAGGAAATCAGCCAGATCAAAAGAGAGCCCAAAAAAGGCGGCCAAGAAGCGGCGAAGACGAGCACCGGTGAGCGCTCGAACCCCAAGGCGTTCCCAGCGGCTAATTGAACGCCGCAACCAACTCACTCACACAGGCCCATTGTCCACTGTCAACTCCTCTAGTCCCAGGCAAAGTTCAGCCGACGAGTCCAGCACTCAGATCTCTTCGATAGCCAACTCGGCTTCATTTCAAATGGCGACAACTTCCGCGATCCTGAGCGAGTCGTGTGTGTCCTACCTGAAAAGCCAGCTGAGAAGGGCGACCATCAAGTTCGACAAAGCGTGCCGCCAGCTGAGCATGCTTGACCAGCAAATGAACGACTTGCAAAACTCGTACTCCAACTCGCTGGAAAACGAACGCAAGACTTTCAAGATAATCTACCGAATGCAGCTGGCCACGTACGAGGGCGCCCACAATGCCTACATCCAATACATTGAGAGACAGGTGGAGAAGATAAAAAAGCTTAAAACGCTTTTGTTCAATGACTCGAGCAGTGCGGACTTCGTCGAGGCCAACGACTAAATAATTTTAACTTTTTAAAATTTATTTATTAATAAAATCTTTTAAATTTTGTAAAAGAGAAGTTGAACTTTTTTGACAACAATAAGGTGGAAAAAATTTTTTTTTTCAAGTCCTTGACAAATACATTATTTGGTCTTCTTTTTTTCTTTTCTTTTCTTTTCTTTTCTTTTCTTTTTTTTCTTTAATTTTTTTTTTCACTTAACAAAGTCTACTTTCCAAAATTTCAATTTTTGTTTTTTCAATTATATTTTTTGTTGCAGTTTAAATTTGAATCAAAGTGTCGAGTGTTGGACTCATAATTTGATTAATCAAAATTGAGTATACATTTGAGTGTCTCATTTTTGACTACAGCTGAGAACTTCGTCTAACCGCCAGCCAAATGCATTCAAAGCGAGCTGATTTTTTTTTTTCAATTTCAATTTAGCTAAATTTTCTCTCGTTCGTTCGCTTGCTCGTTCATCTCCTCTGCTTTCTCGTCTTTTTCAATCCAAAATATTGTCTAATTTCTTTCTCACATTCATAGTGTAACTTGTATAAAAAGCATAATAAAATTTTTTTTCAACTAACTCAATTTTAAATAACTAAAATTGGTTATAAATGATGTTAATGCCCGCACAAAATGAAAGGAGTAAAGTCCTTACATTTACCAATCTTTTCCCAATCGTAAGTCAACTTGATTAAAAAAATTGATCTAAAATCCAAAAATTGTTTGAATTTATTTTTCAATTTTAAAATTTAGGTATTGTGACGCTTCAGCTTTCCAATTAAACAAGTCATTTTGACTTTTTTGCAGTATTTAAGTTAATACCTGAAATGTGTTAAAAATTTTTGCAATTAAATCTTGCAGTGGCGCAAAGATGATTCAAGTTTTACATGACTTGAGCATCTTTATTTTTAGAAATTATTCAATAATTTTAATTTTTCCAAGATTTTATTAATTTAGAATTCATTTTTTTGTCGGGTATGAATGCATGGAAATTACGAAAAAATACAAAATTTTAAAAAATTTCTGCATCATTTAGAAAAGGTTTGATGAAAAACTAACTTTTTAAAGAAATTTTTTTAAATACCAACTTTTTTAAGCCGACGTATTGTTCTGTATCATTTATGAATGTTTGATCAAAAATTAACTTTTTTTTAATTTTTTATTTTCTCTAAAATAGTCACGTTTTGAGTCCTTATTCAAAAAGTAAAATTTTTTTGATTTATTTAGGAGGGTTTTATGGAAAAAATTTTTTTTCAAAATAGCCACTTTTTTAACAGGACGAAAATTTGTAAATTTTCAAAAGTATTCTGTATCATTTATGAATGTTTGATCAAAAATTAACTTTTTTTTTAAATTTTTTATTTTTTTCAAAATAGCCATTTTTTTGACAGTAGGAAAATTTGTAAATTTTCAAAAGTATTCTGTATCATTCAGGAATATTTGATCAAAAATAAATTTTTTTTAAAAAATTTTTTATTTTTTTCAAAATAGTCACTTTTTTAACAGGAGGAAAATTTGTAAATTTTCAAAAGTATTCTGTATCATTCAGGAATAATTGATCAAAAATTAACTTTTTTTTTATTAACATTCACCTAAAATTTATCTATAATTTATTTTGTATCTACTTTTGTTAAAACAGAGCAGCAAAAAAATCTAAAATTCAGAGAAAACAGTTGAGCAAAAACAAAATTAATCTTTATAATCTAATCATCTTTTTTAGCATTTCAATTGCGCTTCTTAACTCTCTGCATCCACAGATCAAAACAAATTATCAAAAATAATTTTTTTTTCAACAAAAAAGCTTTAGATTTTAATTGTAGAATTATTCGGAATTAAAAAAAAAAGATAAACAAAATCAAATTTTATTTAAAAATAAAGACTATTTGGCATGGACAGCGACGAGGACTCAAATGTTTGGGCAGACTTGCAAAAAGCGACCAAAAAGTTTACCAAGTCGTGCGACCAAATCAAACTGCTGAAGCAGCGCATTGCCGAGCTCATAAAAATGTTCTCGTTTACGGAAAACCTGGACGCCCTCTCGCTGACCAGCGAGCGCGCCAGCTTCAACAAAAACCTATTCAACGAGACCATCCGGCAGCAGATAGAGAACTTGCAGAGCATCAGAACGGCGTACATAATGTACGCGCGCAAAAAGGCCGACGAGATTACCAAGCTGCAGTGTGACCTGTACGGAGAGGATGCTGTGCAAGAGGCGTACGCCATGGCCAGAAACAATGATGAGAGAAGCAGTCAGGGTATGCTGGGAGGCGACAGTGAGCAGAGAGAGCGTTCCGACGGCGAATTGAGCGACTCGGACGACGAGATCGGCTATGCCGTTCAAGCCGAGCCAGAGGACTCGATCACGCGCCGCTCTTCCGTCAACAATGACCATGACTATTTGATAGCTTAATATTTTTTACGAATTTAAAAAGTTTTTTTTTTTTTTTTTTCTCAATTTTAACTTTTTTGAAATTTAATTTGAACCATTCAAGCTGAACTAGTTAGCTCAATTTTTAAATTAGGCAACAATTGTAACTAATTTAGTCCAAACAACAATGAGAAAAAATGACCTGAAAATATTTTGTTGTTTATAAATTGTAATTTTTTTTCCAATTTTTTCCTCTTTTTTTTTTTGCCTTTTTCTTTTCACCCAGAGATCTCTTTTTTCTAGCAATTGTTAAATGTTAATATCCGGATTTTCTCGGCGAAGTCTGTCGATAAGTTTTTTGCTCTTAATCGATCAATTGAAATTCTATGAGTAGACCCCAAGGGACACAGAGATTGTCGATTTTCTCTCTTTTTTTTTTTGTTAAAATTTTTTAAAAAAACACTCACTTGAAATTAAGAAAGCAGCCCTTGGAAATTTTGTACATAAACCTGGAAAATAAAGGCCGTATTGATGATGAAACATCTATTTTTTGAAAGATTTAGAATTTTTAAACATTTTTTTTAATTTCACAAAATTAAATAAACCTTTAAAAAAAAATGAAAAAATTTTCTTTGTAACATTTCGGCTTTGAAGGCCGAGAAAATAACTTTTTTTGTCCGTGAACTTTGCTCATTGATTCGATAATTAAATTTTTTTTCTCATTTTCTCGCCGGTGATTTTATAATTTGATAGTTTTTTTTGTTCTTTTTTTGTTTTCCTTTTTTTTTTTTCAAAATAAAAATTGCAAATAAACACATTTTTAATTTGTTTTGTTACATTTAATTCACATAATATTTCACAAGCATTCATTTTCTTTCACAAATTTTGCTCTAAAATACTAAAAATTATTTTTAAAATTTTTTAATTCTCATATCTTTTGAACAGATTTTTCAAATTTATATATTATTTTTTTATACCTTTAATAAAAAGAGAAAATATCAAGGAAGTAAAGATAAAATATCTTTCTCTAGCAATGTATTGTGAAAGATAACTATCTGAAATAAAATTATCTTCAGAAATATACAGTACTGATTTGATCCTAGGGTTTTTGATAGTTTTAACAAAATGCCCAAAGAATGCCATTTTTAAAACCATTTTAAACTGTTTTCATTAATTAAAAAAATCAAAAAAACTTGAGAAAAAACAATTTACCAAATTACCAAATTTACCAAATGATTTATTTATTTATTTACATTTTAACCCAATTTATTATTAATTATTTATTATAAATTTATTATTAATTTATTATTTTTACACATTATTTATTATTTTACATTTTTACCAAATTTTCCGAAATTTTACTGAATTTTGGCTTTGTGAATTTCAAATACAAATTGAACAAAAATTCTTCATTTTTTGGTAAATTAAAAGCTTATAAATAATATTAAAAATTATGAAATTACTGCAACAAACTTAGTTGCACCTTTTTCACCTAAAAATTTTTTTCTTATGTAAGAGAAGACAAAAATAAAACATCAATAAGATTCAAATTGATTATTAATTTTATTTACTAAAAAAAAAGAAAATATAAATTTTATTTTAGGCAAAAAAGGTGCAACAAAATATATTGCACTTTATATCAGGTTATATTTTTTTAAATACCATTTATTAACTTCAATTTTAATTTTACAAAAAATGACGAATTTTTGTTCAATTTGTATTTGAAATTCACCAAGCCAAAATTCAGTAAAATTTTGGAAAATTTTGGTAAAAATGTGTTAAAATTTGGAAAAAAATTAATAATCTGAATTAAAGGTGATAATTATATATTAAAATTATTAAAATATTATCTTTTTTATTTATTTTCCTGAAAAAAGTTAAAATGAAAAAAAGCTGCCATATTTTTTGTTATATTAGACTTAAATTAAGTTTAAAATGAAATTTTTGCTATTAATTTGTATCTAAAAAATATTTGTATAAAAAATTTAATTATTTTTTATTTATTATGTGAATATAATTTTTTTTATTGGAACATAATAGTGTCAATAGAGCCGCTAATTTAAAAAAAAAAAAATTTTAAATGCCGAGTTTTAAAACAATTAGAAGATGAACAGGTAAAAAAGTTGAATTAAAAGAGGAAGAAAGTGACAACAATCAGTGATAAAGAAGAGTCTGAAATTGAAATATCTCCACTGAACGACCAAAAAAGTTATTTCAAGTGTAAAACAGTATTTGGAAAAGTCAAAAAAATCAAATCAAATGAATGTGAGAAATGTAACAATTGGTCTTATGGGAAATGCCTTCCAAGAGGCTTTGATTTAACTATGGAATTTTTTGTTCCTCCGGAGGCCAACACTAATATAAAGCCCTTCTTCTTTATCTTAGGGTATTGATCACTTAGATGACCATTTATATTTACTCTAAAAATCTTAAATGCAGAAACGATCTTATCCAATAAACGAGATAAGAAGGTAGATTAATTCTAATTAGCATGAAAATTAGTCCATCATGCCAAACTCTATCAAAAGCTTTAGAAATGTCAAAATATAGACAACAGACTTTTTTCTTTCTTACTCTCTTTTTTTTTCTTTCCATTAAAGACTCTACAACATTTTGAATAAGAAAATAAAGATTAAATGCAGTGCACCTATGTTTTCTAAATCCTGATTGCTCATGTATAAGTAAATTAATGTTCTCAAGAAAATTATATATTCTGGTGTAAATAATACGTTCAAGTAACTTTCCAAGACAACTTGTCAAATTGAACGATAATTATTACTGTCTTGAGTATGAGAAGATTTCTCAGGCATCATGGTTATACTTGCTATTTTCCAGGATTTGCGGACTTGCTGAGTTCGTAGCCTTTAAATGCCCATATTAATTTTTTCGGCAGATGGTAGACTTTAGTCTTCAACTTTTCAATAAAATATCCTTTTTTCTAAAACAAATAAATTCAATTTTGGTCTCTACTTTAATTAAAAAGAGTGATTCTTTTTTAAAAAGTAAATGCATCATCGAACACAATAAATTAAAAAAAATTTTATTCCAAAAATTGGTATCTATTTTTTGTATTTTATTTTATTTTATAACTTATCGCACAGTCTGTGTAAAAAACTTTTTTATCTAAATTGATTGTCCCATTAAAATAGGCACTAAATTTTTACTTCACCAAAATAAATCATCAAAAAAATAATAAAACATGAACCAAATAAATATATTTTTCACCAAAACAATTTTATTTCACAAAAAAAAATATTATTTTTCACCAAATTTTTTAATTATTTTAAACCAAAAAAATATTTATTTCAACCAAAATAATAGTTTTTATCACCAATAATAATAAAAATCAAACCAAAAATAATTACTGAACTATCAAAGCTTGTTTTGCCTTTGCAGGTCTTCCAGGTTTTCTTTTTTCGCAGATAGGAATATTTTTCGCTGATAATGGTATTTCACATCCAGGAATATTTAGAATTTTTGATATGCCAATCAAGTGCTTGCAAATGTTATTCTTGATGTACCATCTACATTAACCATCCATTATACCAGCATTATATAGTATAATGCTTTCGTTGTTTTCTCCAATTGCCAATTTTATTGAGATCTTTCAAAGCTTCATCAATTAATTGATAATTGTTGTGCACGTTGTATACTTGACCTTTGCTTCTTTTCCTTTTTCTGTGCAATGTTTCAGATTCAATATCCCAATCTACATCATCACTAGTATCTTGATAATCTAGTACGTTTTCACTTGATGACGATACTGTGTTATCTTGAATTACCGCTGTTGCCATCGTATCGATTGAGTTTCAATTGATTTTTAAAGGATTTGCGGTAAATAAAATTATGAAAAATACTATTTATAATATTTTTGGGGAATAAAAAATTGAATTGGTGAAGTATAAATTAATTTGGTTTTGAAACCTATTTTGAATTGGTGGTTTGATTTTTGCACAGGTAATTGTGATTTTTTGGTGTCAATTAAGAATAAATTTGCGGCAAAACACACCAATTAGGTGTTAAGTTTTGGTAATCGAGTTTCGCCTTAGATTATATTTTTTTGGTGATATTCTTTATTTTTTTGGTGAATAAAAAAAATATTATTGGTGAACGATAATTGTATGCCATTAAAATGATAATGATCTCAGATAGATATGATTATATTAAGATTTTGTTTTAAAAAAGTGCTCATTTTAAGCACTTCTGGGTTCTCAATGTGTGAAATACATGATTCTAGAATAAACGATTAATTTCGAAACATAATCTTTTTCCTTAATTTTATAAGAAATCCTTATCTTTATTGGGAAAAAGTTTCAGCTAAATGAATCCCAAAAATTATTGTTTAATTCTTCAATTAAAAAAAAAACTGATCTAAAAGACAATATTTGAATCAGTCGATAATTTTCATTATCTGAATAAAATTATAAAATTTAGTTATAAAAAAAAATTAATTGATGCATACTGGGTCATTCTCTTAAAAGAATGTAATTATAATATGCATTGTTTGAAAGATCATGTTTCAAATTTAATTTTTTCCTGAATAAAAAAATTAATGACTTTTAATTTTTTATATTTTTAAATTTTTGAAAAAAGTCAAGACTTAAAATTTACAAGTTAAAGTCAGACTTTTTTCCTGACTTTTATACAAGTCTGAAGTGTTCACAAAAAATGAAACATTAAAAACATTTCTGATTATTTTAAACAGGTCATAAATATTTTTCGAATAAAAATTTAATGAGAAAAAATCAGCCCATACTATCAGATGGTCTATGAATGATTTAAGCTAAAAAAGATCAATTTTTCAAAGCAACAAGTATTTCAAGACGCTATGAACAATGTAAACTAGACCCTAAGTTTCAATTAGTAGAAATCTTAGCTCATTTTTTAAGCTTTAATTTTAATTTTGTGTACCATCAAGTCTAGAAACATATTTGTATATGAATACCACTATTATAATTCTACATTTCGATTTAATAATCATTGAGTCTCATTAAATTTAACGTGATTTATTGCTATTGTTTAAGATGCGATGAAATTTTTTCTCCATTTAAAAAGTTAAAATGACTTTTAAAGAAAAAATTTTTCATATTTAGACCAAGGCAATACATGTTTTCGTTTTATTCAGACCGTTATAAGCTGTACGTTTCTTCAATTTATTCACAACGAAAATCCTTTTTTGTTTTTAGAATCTCAATTAAAGCAGACAACTTATTTTAGCCATTGGGATTTATTAGGATTCGAATAGTGAGATTTTCTAGTAAATAAAACAAATCACTGTTCAAAATTTATTTTTACTTAATTTTTTTTTAAATCAATTTGAATTAAAGCTGATATAAACAATCAATACATGACTTAAAAAAAGAAGGTTTTAAAAACACATGTCTCAGTAATGAAGCAAGAATGTTTGAGGAAAAAACACAAAGTTATTCAGATTCACCATACAAAGAAATTTTACGACACAATTTTTCAAAGTTTCGAGACCAAAGTTTGTGTATAGTTAGCAAAAAATTTTATAATTGCGAGGAATGAGCGTGCTGTATTAACGACCAGCTTATTAACCAGACACAAGAATACTGAATCAATTTGAACAGGTCAACAGCGGTTGGTTCGTTTCTTTAAACTAATCAATTCTAAAAAATTGACTTATTGATTGAATTAATTGGATACAGAAAAGATGAATTTATATGTGAAAATAAAAGCTGGGCTCTTTTTAAATGGATTTTATTTATGTAAATAAAATATAATTTTTATTTTCACGATTTAATTAAAATAAAAAAAGAAATATTTATAATAAAATAATAAAAAGTTAAAGTCCAAAACTAGGAAGTAAGAATAATCTTTTTCAATTGCATTCCATCGTATGATTAATAAACATTTGTGGAATGTTGTAATATTATAAAGTCTAAAGTATGTTGTTTGAAATATTATTTTGGATTTAGGATGAGCGTGATCATTTGTTGTTTCACATATATAATTATAATTGGCTTAAAAGGTCAATAATATTTAATCTTTTAACAACTTTTTTTAAGAAACACTTTTTTTAAGAAAAATAAATGAGAAAATAAAAAAAGTAAAACCATCAATTTGTTCAGAATTTTGTCTAGTTTCAGAATTTGTATAAAAATACATAGGTTAAGGGGTTTGCAAAAAAGTAGATCCCGAAAAAGTTAAAAAATGTCAAAAATTTTCCGATTTTTTTCCCAAAAAATTTTCAATTTTTTTTTTTTTCAAGATAACCAGCTCAGAATATAGAGCATTTAATTCTCTATCAGAAAATGTGTCGATCGAGTAGATTCGATTAATTAAATTCTAAGATAAAAAAGCTTAAATAAGATATACTTTATATAAGGCGGTAAAGATTCAGACCCCCTAGCCAACAAAAAAAAATTTTAGACCCCCCCTAAAATTTTTTGCTAAACCTAGGTTTTCATATACGTAGAATCCAAAAATGAGGTCGAAATCCATATCTGGAGATAATTTGGAAGTTTTGCATCGCGCTTACTTTATAATAAAAATTAAGCATTCTAAAACACTTAAGTTCAAAGATTTTTATACTTATGTTTCAAAAATACTTTAAATTTTAGTGTTGGACTGAGTCATTCTATTCCATTGGTTGTAAGACTGGTGAAGGAATACAAAGAAGGTTTCGAATTAAGATATATTGAATACCCAACCACATTGTGTAATTGCTACCTTACTATTTCTTTTTTTTTTTCCTAAAACTTGAACTACAGTCCCGTTCTGTTCACTTGTTTTTACCAAAATTTACGTAAAATTACGTAAATTGACAAATGTAAAAAATGGTAATTTACGAAAAATTACGTAAAATTACGTAAATTTGCGTAAAATCAAAAAGGGACAAAAAAGTTATGATTTTTTGAAAAAAAGGTTACAATTCTGCTTTTTCATCGACTTTCTACTTTTTACCATATAAATAAACATTTACGTAATTTTACGTAAATTTTTAACTTATTTTAGGATTTCAGGAAAAAAACGTAATTTTTTTAATTTTTATTTTAATATTTACAAATTTTGAAAAACAATTTAATAGGAATAAAGTTTTAGAAAGAAAAGTTAAATTTAGTTTGCTTTTTTTGAGCTCTTGTCCATCTTAAAGCTATTAGCTGCCTTCTCCCAAGCTTCTTTAAACGTCGAGTTTTTTGGCACATATTTTTGTAATTCGTCTTTTTATAATTGTTCTAAATTTCAATTCTGAACTTTAAAAAAAAATTACTTTTTATCTCGAGCATACTATTAGGATAGGTTTTTTGGTAATTTCCCAAAGTTTGACCAGGATCGTCCTTAAATCTTTTAGTAATTAAGCCTCTTAATGAGTTAGTAAAATCTTTATTGCTCGCTTTGAAGAAAAAAATTAAGATAAAAGTTTATTTATTATTCAAATACATTTACTTATAGAATCATTTCCAACAAAATTCTGATCCTCAAAGTCACTATTATCATCAGTTGATTTTGAACTCGAACTTTTATTTTTTTCTAAGGAGCTGTTTTCAACTAAAACATTTTTAATTTCTCTATTTTGGCTCATTATCTCTTTTTTGAGTTCAAATTTTGCAAATTTTCATTTAATTGCAATAAGGCTCTATCTAGCGGGACAGTTCCTAAATTTCCTTTTAGTTTGCCTGTTTGAATTGAAATTTAGAACAATTACAAAAAGACGAATTACAAAAATATGTGCCAAAAAACTAGACGTTTAAAGAAGCTTGGGAGAAGGCAGCTAATAGCTTTAAGATGGACAAGAGCTCAAAAAAAGCAAACTAAATTTAACTTTTCTTTCTAAAACTTTATTCCTATTAAATTGTTTTTCAAAATTTGTAAATATTAAAATAAAAATTAAAAAAATTACGTTTTTTTCCTGAAATCCTAAAAAAAGTTACGTAAATTTACATTAAAAAATGAAAAAATTTACTAAAATTTACGTAAAATTACGTAAATGTTTATTTATATGGTAAAAAGTAGAAAGTCGATGAAAAAGCAGAATTGTAACCTTTTTTTCAAAAAATCATAACTTTTTTGTCCCTTTTTGATTTTACGCAAATTTACGTAATTTTACGTAATTTTTGGTAAAAACAAGTGAACAGAACGGGACTGTATTTAAACATGTGCCACATGTAACAATCTTTTCCAATTTATGTCTTATAGCTTTCATTTTTTTAGCTTAATTACTTTATTTTGATTCTTTTTTTTATCTCATTTTATTAACCTTAATTTTATATTTATTTTATTTTACTTTTTAACTTATTCTGAAGGAGCTTTAGCTCGGTACAATAAAAAAATAAATAAATAGTGTTGGGATGCAAGAGAACACTTAATCGACCAATTAATTTAAGAAACCGAGACTGTGTTCGCATTGTTATGTCGACTGTTTCGTTAGCTTTACGGTCAAAATTTTGGACAGTAATAAAATTGGGTAAGGCAAAAAAGAGCAGTCAAATAACGGTCAACTTTTTTGCGGATAGCCCCTAATTTTTGAGGATTTTTCCAAACAAAATTTTTATTCTATTTTGTTATTTAAATAAAAATGATTTAAATTTTAAAAAATTTTTAAAGGAAATTCCTAAATATCTATTGAGAAAATTTTAAAAGATTTTCAGCGAAAAAATGGCTTAAAATGGCAAAAATTAAAAAAGTTTTTTCGGTCGATCAATAATCAAAATAAGGCAAAATAAATGTCTTAAAAAACTGAAATTTAACTGAATTAGTTAGATAAAAAAGTATACTAATACTAAGCAGTTATTTGATTTCAAGCAAGCTTTGAAAAATTAAGATTTTGATCAATTTGGATATATAGAAAATTTAGAACATTTAAATTTTTTATGCAAGGTTTGTTTCTTGGAAGCCGAGCGGCTACATAAAAAAATAAAAATGTATTTTTTTTTAGAAATTTATTTAAAAAAATTTTTTTTATCGGTAAAGTACAAAAACTAGGATAGAAAAAAAATCGAAGTAAATAACCGCAAAAAAAAAAGGAGTGAAATTTTTTAACAAAAAAAAAATGTCTACAAAACATTTATTTTTTAACATTTAAAATTCCCACCCTTAGCTTTAATACACTCAGCGACACGTTTTGGCATAGATTCAATCATGTTTTTTACTACTTCACTAGGAACTTTCAACCATTCATCAAAAAGAACGCTTTTTAAATGCTCTACTGACTTATTTGTATTGACCATTTTGTGGTCAATATATCACCATAAATTCTCTTTTGGATTGAGATCAGGTGATCTTGGGCACCAGGGGAGAACTGTTATTTGTTTTTCTTGAAACCAATCTCGAACGGAATGAGCAGTATGTGCACCAGCGCCATCCTGCTGAAAAATCCAATCTTGACTCTGATCAAAAAATATCTCGGCTGATGGTAATGAGTTATTTTCCAGAGTGTCCATGTACACAAATTGATTAATTCTGCCTGTATAAATGGAGCAGCATCCAGTTCCTTTATAATTAAAACATCCCCAAATACCAACCGAACCTCCACCATTTTGTAACTTTGGTAAACAAAACTTGGAGTGATAATCCAAAAATAATAAATCAAACGTTAAAGAGCAAGCTAACAGTATGAAAAGACATTCCAAGCATTGTGTGAAAAAAAAATGGCCAGGGATTGTCAAGGTGTGGTAAAATTTTAGGATAAAATAATTGTTCTAAACTTTGTAGACTATTTTTTTTTGTTCAATTTTATCTGTTTTTTTCTAAATGGGTTCTGGAGTGTTCAGAAATTTTTTTTGAACAATCTATATATCAAAAGAAAGCTAATAAAATTATCTTAAAGATGTTATAGTTAACATTAAATGTAAATATATTATAATTTTAGATTTTTACTCCTTAAAATTTTTTTTATAAATTTTTTAGTAATGCTCTAAACTTTCTAGACATACTGTATAACCTAAGAGACTTATTTCATCTATGACTTGTATAGTAAGACGGCCTAATCGGGTCACCTATTTTTTTTGATAATTTTCCTAAAGACTCAGTAACGATGAAAACGCGAAAGTTAATCACCCATTTAGTCCGAAATTTTTGGTTTACCCGTTTAGCCGCTGGGGTTAATGGGGTGAGGGGCTAATTCGGTTAATCCTGTTAACCCAATTGGCCAATTTTTTCAACCGATTAGCTCTGAAAATCACCCAGATGGAGCCATTGTGAAATTTCATACAAAACTTCCAAAACAAAAATTAAAAATTTTATAACTTTTGTTCTAAATGTCAAAAACTTGTTTTGTAACTGAAACAAAGTGAAACAACTGTTGTTTCACCTTCTGCAGAAGTCTGGAAAACCTGTGCAAATAAATTTCGCTTTATTTTTAATTGTTATAAATAGGGTGCAATTTTGCAAAATTTGCACATATTTTGCAGACTTCTGCAGAAGGTGAAACAATAGTTGTTTCACTTTGTTTCATTTACAGAACAAGTTTTTGACATTTAGAACAAAAGTTGTAAAATTTTTTAATTTTTGCATTGGAAGTTTTGTGTGAAATTTCACGATGCCCCAGATGGGATGGTCATGTATTTTTAAAAAGGTTAATTTGGGTTGAATGAAATATTTTCAAGGTTTATTGTGTAAATTTTGGCAGTGATTCGATGAATTTCGGCACTAATGGGGTGACCGAATTGGCCCAAAAATTCACCCCTTTAAAAAGAAAAAAAAAAGTAAAAAATTTTTTCTTTAGCAAATTCGTTGAAAATTTTTGAGATAAAATATAACCTAAACTAACTCTTAAAATCGCATCAAAAGCCTTTCTAAAATCGATGAATAATGATAAAGTTTTTTATTATTAGCTTAATTTGACTAAAATTACTAGCTAAAATTAACTCAGTAATTTTTTAAAATTTTTTATGAGACTAATAAAAACATTTTTTGTTAGACTAAAAGCCAAATTTGGGCTTTATTATTGGAAAATATCCGGTATTCGGTTTAAGATATAATACAATTATTAATAAAATGTTAAAATTTAAATTAAATTTTTTTGAAAAATTGAAAATTACTATTTTTAAATTTAAAAAAATTTCATGACCACGGTTTGATTACAAATTGTTCACTAAATAGCATGAATTAATTACAAATACTGAACATATTGATCAATGTAAAATTGTATATCATTTAAATTCATTAAAAGCAATTAAATAGAAAATAAGTTCTATAATTTTGAATTTTTTAAATCATTTTTAATAATTATTAATTTTAATTGTTAAAACTTTAGTTTTTTTTATTCTATCAGCAATTTCTAATCTAACAAAAAAAATTATCTAGTCTTGAATTCAACTTAACACTAGAAAGCCGGATTTTTTTACCTGAAAAGCCCGTCGGGTCTTTCTGACCCGTTTTTTAAAAGTCAAAGATTAAATTTTTAAATTCATGTTATTTTATTCAAAAAAATAAAAAAACTATTTGGATTTTGAATCATGACATCTCTTACACATTGCTCTTACAACCATCTAATGTAAAGATGTCCCACAAGTCGTTTTTCCGCAATCATTACAAGATAATTTGGACTTGTTCTCATTGCACAATCTAACCTGGCATTTTTTTCTATCACTGTTTATTGATTTTTTTGACGATGGTGGCGTTGTCGTAGTGGCTGAACAAACTTATTTTAGTGTAATTATAACATATATAAGTGAAAGAAATTTTTTTAAAATTTTTTACAAGACAAAATGAAATTAAATTTTTTTTTTTTTTTCAAAAACATAATTTATTTATTCATTTTTATGTAGTATTTGGGTCTAGAAAGAATTAAGTCAAATAAAAAAATTAAAAAAAAAGTTATAGTCTTTAGAATGGACAAAAAGGGTCAGAAAGACCCGACGGACTTTCTAGTGTTAAAAAAATTTTAAAATTCCCTGAAAAAATGTACAATTGAAGACAATATTTTAATGCTTATATTTTTGAAATTATGATTGAAAAATTAAAATGCATTTAACATACACTTTAAAAAATTTATTTAATTTAAAAAAACTTAAATTTGAATTTTATTTTAAATTCTAAAGCAAGCATAAAGATTTAAAAAGATATCAAGTTAAATTTTTAATTGGAATGAGTCGCGATTTGCCGGATGAAACTTGGGACCCGCTGGTTTTCCTCGAACCGGACTGCTGTCAAAATCTTCTAGAAAATAGAAAAAAAAATTTAGGAAAAAATGAAGAAAACACAGATTCAAGTCAAGGTATTTTTCTAAAAACTGATTGTGTTAATGAAGCAAGTGGTTCAAGTTACATTGAGATGGGAAATGCCAAAGTTTTATGCTCAGTGTATGGTCCGAGAGAGATTCCTCGCCGAGACGACTATGACTTCAAAGTGGCAAATCTAAATTGTGAGTTCAGATTCGCTTCATTTTCTTGTTTTATGCAACGAAAAGGAACTTTGAGCCAGCGAGATCAAACATTAGATGAAAAAAATTTTTCTTCAATAATTGAGGAAGCTCTAAAGCCAAGTATTCTTTTGCACAAGTATCCAAAATCTCAGATAGACATGTACATTTTATGCATTCAAAATGACATAGATTCGAGGAATATTATTTGTGCAAGTGTGATCGCGGCATCAATGGCTTTGGCAAATGCTTCAATTGAATTGTACGATCTAGTCTCGTCGTTTACATATTCACCGATCAATATGACTGTGTCCTACATGCCTCAGCTGAATCAGGTGACGAGCATATTTTTTTCCAATGAATCAAACGGTGCCTTTCTATCAACAGATTTGTTCAAGTCACACATTAAAGAATCAATTGAAAATTGTAAAAAAGTTTACTCTTTTATGAGGCATGTATTGCTAAATTCAAATTTTTATGAAAATTTAAAAAATGGACTCGATCATGAAATGGAAAAAACTAATATAAGTTAAGCTTTTATTTTTTAATTTTAAACAAAAATAAAAATTTCTAAATTAAATGTTTTTTCTTAACTCAATCAAAGTTAAAAAATTCAATTTAGACCAAGTAAATCTGCAGCGGATTTAACATAAGTTTTTTTTTCTGTTTAACATTTTTTAAAAATACTTTAAATAAAAAAAAACACAAAAAAGAACTGGTTTTATTCTTATAAAAACAAATGTTAAATTTAAGCTAATTATATTTTATAGTATCTAATTTTTAGAAGATAAAAATATTGTAGAAAATTATTTTTCTTAGTAGCAAAATAAATTGATAAGCAGATAAATGTATTCTTCAGTATATAAATGTTGTTAATTAAAAGATAACATTTAATTTAATTTCAAGAAAATTTTTGAAATAAAGAATAAAATGACATTCAAGAGTCAAATCAACCCAAAAGTTTGCCGCCAGTTATGTCATAAGCATCAAAAAATATTGAAGAAGCTGTTCAAAATTCAACACCTGTTCTTCTAAGTATAACTGATCAAGTAACATGACAAGTGGATTTCTGGTAATTTTACGTTTATTTACGTAAAAATTAGTAAAAATGAAAAGGCAAAAATATTTTGAATTTTTTATGGCTTATATTTTTTGGGGGTGACAAATTAAATTTTTTTAAGATGACAAAAATAACTAAAAGTGGTGACTAATTTAATTTGTTTTAGCTGACTATGAAAAACTAATTATTCTGACAAAAAAACTAAACGACTGACAAATTTATATATTGAGATGACTTTTTTATAATTTTTCACTGACAAAATAAAACCTTATTTGTAGACAAAAAAAACTAATTTTAGTGACGAAAATATTTATTTAAATGACAAAATATAAAAAAATATAAAAAAATATAAACATATAAATATATATATTTCTTATCGATAAGTATTTATTTATTTATTTATTTGTATATCTGTATCGAGCTAAAGCTCCTTCAGATTAAATAAGAAAAAAAAATAAAAAATTAAAATAAAGTTTAATAAAATAAAATAAAAAAAAAAATTAAGAAAAAAATAAAGTTAAAATAATATAACTTAAAAAGTAGATAAATATTAAAATTAAAATTAGATAAATTTTGATAGAGAGTAACAGAATACATTTTTTAAATATTTGATGATTCAGGAAAAAAAGAAGAAATAGTAAGGTAGCATTTGGTTGATATTCTGGGGTTTTTGGTATTTCATCCACATTTTCATCAGTGTTTGTTTGAATTTCTTCTTGTTCTATATAGAGCTCCTTGTAGTCAATTTTTTGTCTTTCTATCGACTTCAATTTCTCAGCTATGATACATTTATGTGTCATATGACCTTTTTGATGACATTTTTCGCATAAGGATTCCTTAACCGGACATTTTGCTACATTATGATTTTCATCGTCACAAAAATAGCATTTAGGCTTTTGACCAACAATAGAGACTACACATCTTAACCCAAAAATATTAGCGGGACCAGAAAGGTTTTTGATTATATTTTCCGTCTGTTTTGGGTAAGAAATTTTCACCCTTTCAACTCCATTTTTTAGAGGCCCATCTTTATAATAGTCATTTGTCATTAATTAAATTAGTCACCATTTTTTTGGTTAATCTGTCATCCCGAAAATATTTAATTTGTCGGTCAATTAGTTTATCTGTCAGTCAGTTAGTTTAATTGTCACTCAATTAGTTTAATAATCAGTGAAGTAGTTTATTTGTCACCTAGTTTAGTTTTTTTGTCAGTCCATTAAATGATGGCCATTTTTTATTATTTTCTAATAAATTTTGAAAAAATTAGTTCCTATTTATATGTTTATATTTTACCAAAAGTTACTTTTTTTTACTATTATTATTTACTAATTTTTACTTAAATTCAGTTAAAAATGGAAAAAAATAAAAAATTCAAAAAATTGAGCTTTTTTTTGGCTTTTTCATTTTTACTAATTTTTACTTAAAATTACCAGAAATCCACTTGTCAAATCGGCACTGTATCATTGAAATTGGTTATTTTTTTTTCATGTGATTTAATTAGCTGCTACTAAAAAACAAATATATGATTATAAAAATAAATATCTTTTTTCTCAAATATATATATATAATAATAATTTATCTTTTCCATAATTAAAATTAGATACGACAGAATATAATTAGCTGCTACCAAAAAATATATTCATTCAAAATACCTCCTTTAATACAATTAAATAAATCAATTCAAATCAGAAAATGTTATCAATTATTATTATGAAATCATTTTTTTTATTGATTTTGAAATTACTGATTAAATTGATTCGAATTTTTTAAAAATAAAATTTTGACTTTTATTTGTTAAACAAATATTTTTATAAATTATAATCCACTATATAAATATAAATTAATTCATAAATTCGATAAAAATTCGTGCCAACAATCAAAATTATTTTTCTTAAAGGTTCAATTTTTTTTCTCTATTTTTAAGCATAATAATTAAAACAAACGATTAAATCATAAAACTTTTCTATAAAGTTCGGTTTTTAAAATAAATTCAAGTCTTTGACTTGGAGTTTAAATAACTCTGAGTTTACAAATAACTTGTTAAAAATTCCTAATCTATTTAATAATATTGATAAATAGCAAAATTTAGCAAAATCTATCAAAAATTATAAAAGAATATTTAGTTTTAAACGATTAATATTTGATTAATATTATTTTATGCTTAATTAGAAATTAAAAAAAGATACGCCACTTTTGCTTATTAAATATATGATTTAATTCAGTATCAGTATCTGCGGTATTATAGCCTTTAAAGAGCATTTGGCTTGAAAAGTTTATTTTTTTCTCTCACCTTTTTTTTTATGGGTCTACCTAACCAGCACAAGCAAAAATCGTTTCAGGACACCTAAAATTTCTAAAAAACACACTATACTTAAAAACACTCTTTACACTGTTCCGCACAATTTTTTTTATTAATTTTAGCTAATTAAAAAAACTTTTTTACACATTTTAATGTGCACTGTTATAACTTTAATTATTCAATGAAATTGACAAGGAAGTCAAATATTCAAAGTTTTTATTTTTTATCCCATAATTTTATGAAACATTATTAATATTCTAAGGATTTTGAAGAATTTTTAGTTAAATTAATGAAATTTTCAGTTAATTTGATTTTAAGTCTATTATATCATTTATATCATTTTATTAAATTTTCATTTTAAATGGAATTTAAAATTAAAATTTGCTTTTTTTTTAGTTATTATTTTTGTTCTGTTTTATTTTTTATTTTTATTTAATTCTATTTAATCAAAAAGACACAATCTCGAAAGGGGGCTGAAAGGAAGTAGCTCGATTCCAACCAGTCCGTCTAATTGATTTTATTGATTTTCTTTCGTGTTCTGAATTTGTAATGAAAATGATTCATTTACAATTTTTTAAGTTTTATATCGAATAAAAAATTTGATTCTTTTTGGTTGATTTTTAAATAAAAATTAAGTTTAAAATTAAAAAAATTTGGGTTTATAAAATTTTCAAAGTTTGATTTTCAAATGTGAAGAAAGTAGGTTATCTAGACTATAAAATAAATTTAAAATTTACTTAATTTTTTTTTAGTTTAAAATTTTTTTTTAAGTTTGCAGATCAGAGATTTTGTCATTATTCTAATTTTTCATTAAATAAAAAAACAAAATATAGATTTTTATGTTGAAGTATTCTTTCATTTTATAATAATTAGTGAATTTTATTTTTTTGATACCAACTATCAATTAAATTTAATACCTAATTAAAACGATTCTTTTTTTTTTATTCATAAAAAGCCTACTTACATACTGTTGGCGGAGCTGTAAGCTTAGGCTGACTATACTCCCTGGTCATATTGGACCTTTCATACTAGTTATAATTTGTAACTAGTCTTGTTGCTAGAATTAGATTTAAACTAAACTCGGAGTTACTAGGCTGTATTTATAACTAATAATTGATTTTTAACTTGGAGACAATTTAGAAAATAGAATGATATTCAAAGGATATATAAAAGAGAATTTTTAGATTTGAAATAGTTTTGTATATTTTTTAGCTCAAGGTTTGAGTTTAATAAAGTTTCTAAAACCTGTCTATTCTTTCCAATGCCAAAGTCTAAGTCCAGTCCTAAGTTAACCGCTAACAATACTTTGTAGCACCTTTTTTCCTTAAAAAAATTTTTCTCATGTAAAAATAAGTAAAAAAATTAAAACATCAATTAGATTTAAATTAATCATTGATTTAATTTTGTAAACAAAAAAAAATTATTTTATTTTTTAAGTAATAAAGGTGAAACAAAGTATGTTGCAGTATTTTTTAAAGTTTATTTTATTAACTTTAATTTTAATTCATCAAAAAAGCAAAATCTTTGTTCTATCTCTAATTAAATTCACAAAATCTTTTTTGACCCAAAAAAAAAAAATTGATAGCATAAAAAAATTTAAGCCATAGTTAAATAAAAAAATTTAATTTAAAATAATTTTTATTGACTATTTAATAATTTTTCTAATTCCTCAATTTCTTTAGGACAGTTTCGGCTCAAAATTTCACAGCCATTCTCTGTTACAACTATATCATCTTCGATTCTTATACCAATTCCTCTGTATCTAAAAGGAACGCTCTCATCATTTGGCTTAATGTAAATTCCGGGCTCTATAGTAATAACTGTATTCGGCTCTAGATCATTATGCTTGGAAACTTCTGGACAATCGTGCACATCAAGACCCAAATAATGACCAACATCATGTGCACAAAAGTTTGTCAATTTACGCAAATAAGCAATCGGTATGGGACTTGTCTCTGGTTCACTTGATTTAACATAACTTTGATGCTCATTCCTGTCAATCAAACCTATTTGACTAAGTTCATCTCCCAGTTTCCTCATCATCATGTAGTAAAGCTTCTGAATTGAAATACCTGGCGCACAATTTGCTATACAATGCTTTTGAACATTTAAACAAGCTTGGTAGAGCTCTTTCTGCTCCTTGCTAAATTTTCCATTCACTGGCCATGTTCTTGTTATGTCACTCACATATTCATTAAATTGACACCCGGCGTCCATCAGCACCAGTTCGCCATTTTTAATAATTTGATTGTTCCTGATGTAATGAAGAGTTGTTGCTCTTGAGCCTCCTGCAATCACCGGTATGTAGCCAAGATAGGAAGCACCTCTAATTCGACAATCAAAGTCAAATTTGGAGTAAATCAAATGTTCATTTATGAAGGGATGCGATATTTTGATGGAGTTTAGAAAAGCTTGTGATGAGATGTCGCATGCTTTTTTCATCAATTCCAGCTCAGACTTGGACTTATTGACGCGACAAAGCTGAACAAAATACCGAGATGTATTGAAGTATGAAGCAGTGGCAGAGTCATCAAGGCTTTCGAGGGCGTCCATGTCTATGAGCCTATTGGAGTCACATTCTTTGACAAAAAAATCCAAAGCCGACTCCACAGCCTCATTGAGCACATTTGGACCAGACTCTTGCTTGACCACATGCTCAGTTGGATAGCGCCAAAGACTTATCATTTTATTTGGATTACTCTCTTTGACTAAAGAAAATAAATATTGTTTAAAATCCTGAATTGGATAAGCATTTTGAATTCCGCAAAGTTTCTTTATGTTCTCTGGTCCGGTGCACGGACCGTCCCAAAGTTCCTTTTTAGGATTTTTTTCTTTCACAAAAATAGCTGTTTTGTATGAATTTCTTTCATTGCCAGTTCTAGAAATGACCAAAACAGACTCGGGCTCATTGAAACCGGACAGGTACATAAAATCACTGTTTTGCTTGAAGATGTGTGGAACATCGGGTGCCATGTGTGCAGTCATTGAACTTGGAATGACGGAAATAAAGTTATGGTCAATGGTTGATAAATCAAAGCCGTTTTGGATCCATTGATTGAGAGGCATTTGACCAAATTTGGATTTTTCCGATGAGCTAAGCTTGGTTGAAAAGTAAAGCATCTGATAATTGGTCAAATTGGTAACATAGTTGAAGCGTCTTTGTTCAAATTCTTGTCTGGAGATGCCCGGGGTTACCTGCTTGTTAAAATCACTTGGGTCCTGCGTATGAAACAAATGAGGATGAGTCCAGTAAGTAGGTTGACCAAGTTCTTGTACCAATTGATTATTAGAGCATGATTTAATGCTTTTGTCGTTGGTAAAAGATGAATATTTGATAAAAGAAGAGATAAATGATTTTTTATGTTTGATGATATAATTGTTTAGCATTTTTAAATTTAAATTAGTCTTTTTTTGATCAAAAATGCTTCACCTTTCTTCAAGAAAAAATAGTTTATTTATTCAAAAATAAAAAATTGAAATTTTAAGAAATTTACTCGGTATAACCGCTCGATGTTAAGTTGGTCCAAAGGATCTACGCTTTCAAATTGGTTTCTTATGTATTTTTGATAGAATGTCTGATCTGTAAATTTCAATTGTTTACCATACCTGTAAAGATTCTTGTACAAATTCAAAGTTAAATTTTTTGTTACAAGCATTTAAAAATTTCAAAAATTTTAATTTGAAATTTTACATGAAAATTTTTTAGATTTTTAAAAGTCTAGTATTTTCTTATCAAATAGCAATTTTAACCCAACAATATTTCTATTTCAAACCTAAGAGTTTTTTTTTGATTTTCTGTAAAATTATTTTTTAATTAAATTGTAATCATTACATATTAATTAAAAAATAATTTTGGAAAAATGTATCAATTTCTTAAAAGAGAACAGTCCATGATGGTCTTGAATCTAATTTAAAAAATCTAATTTAAATCTTATGTCAGACCTTTTTTAAAATTTGGTCCATTATTTTTGTGGTCAATTATCAAGAAATCATATTTTGAAGTTGTTTAAAATAAAGTATCTTTAGGAGTTTGAATTATGGCATGGTTCGGTGTCTCTTTGGTGTCTAAAATATGGTCCATATATTAGGTACAAATTCACCTGGTTCAACTAGGATACCAAATAAACTGTATCGACCATTTATTAAAACATGTTATAGCAGAAAAAAATTTTTTACGAATTGACATTTTCTTATTTATTTTATGGCCATTGGAACCATTTTCCAGAAGATTTGAATTTAGGCTATGGCTCAACTATCCGACTAAGACCAAAAAAAATAAAAAATTAAAGCTTAACTAATTATCATTTCTATTAGTGATTGAATTTTTAAATTCTTCAATTGAATTAAGTAATACTGTAATGATGTAATGAAGGATGGCTGTAAAAAGAAAAGTATTTTTAAACATTCGATTCAGGATGAAATTAAGGTCCTTGTCAGAAAAAAAAAGTGTCTGAGAAACAGGAACTGTTGATGGAAAGATATGAATCTTTATAAAGATTACAAAAGAATTTTTACTAATATAAAAAAAAACTCTGCAGTAACTGTTACAAATACTGTTCCTTTAACTTTGATTTTTAGAGTAACATTATATAATAGTCAGCTTCCAATATAATTCAGATCAACAAATATTACATTTATTTAAAAAAGGTGATAAATCAATGCTGATCAATTATCGCCCTGTGTCTTTAACTTCAATTCCGTACAAGATTATGGAAAGCAAAATAAGACCCAAAATGGAAGATTGTTCTTGTAAGAATAATAGTATATCAAAAGAACAGCATGGATTTGTCAAGAGAAAGTATTGTAAACATTTCTTCTTGAAACTCTAGACCTCAGTTGAATGAGTCTTGATAAAAATATTCCTGTTGATGTGATTCTGTTGGATTTGGCGTAAGCATTTGATACTGTTGATACTACGATTGACAGCTAACTTGCAAATTAATGGCTTTGATGGTCAGACACTAAAATGGATTGAAGCGTTCCTGAAAATAGAAGAAAACTAATTGTTTAAGGTGAAATTGTGTCGGATTGATTGAGTTGTTGTTTTTTTGCGGTGTACAGCGGTCAGTATTTCGTCAAATATTTTTAGTTTTGTTTATCAATAATCAAACAAAAGTCATTGAGAATGCTGTCAAAGTTAATTTTTTTTTTCTGTTTTTTTTATTTTAAATAAATTTTTTTT
>QEOQ01000092.1:1165250-1209632 GCA_010279815.1 Brachionus plicatilis | reverse complement strand
AACGGTTTCATGGACCGCCCGTTTATTTTTAAACGTTTATTAAACGGGCCAAAATTTAGCCCGCCAAAATAAACGGGCCAGAGTCCGCCCGCCAAAATTGGAACGGTTTCATGGACGGTCACGGTCACGGTTTTTAAAATTTTTGGCCCGTTTACTGTCCGCTTGCACGGCCACCAACACTAGTCAAAATGTATGCCGATGATACTAAAATGTTCTAGCTAATGGTATTTGAATATTAATCAGATTTAGATTTAGTTTTCCAGTATACTCAAGATTGGATTCTTCTCTTCATTAGATCAAAATGTATGGTCATGCATTATGGTCATAAGAACAAAAAATTCACGGACAGATATTAGATTAATATATTTCAGTTACTTTATCAAGAGTAAGCTGTTAGCAGCGTCATAAACCGAAAGAGATCTAAGAGTAATTTTCAATACAAATCTGAAATGGAAAAAAAGTGATAAAGGCTACAAACAAAGTAAAACAAATGTTGGGTCGCATCAGGAGATCATTTGCTCGTTTTGACTGTGAGTTATTTGGATCTCTGTATTTAACTTTTGTTCGTCATCTTTTGGAATTTGCGGTGCCTGACTGGTCTCTAATTCTCAAGTCTGACTGTGAGAATGTTAAAGGCATTGTGAAATTTTGTACAAAAAACAAAAACAAAATTTTTAAAATGCCAAAGCTTAAGTTGTGAAGGACCAAAACACGTTCTGTAAAATGTAGCAACTGATACATCCTTTGTACCACCAGTATACTGATTCTGCAAAACTCTGCAATAAATCTGCAAAACTCAGCAATAGAAAATTTGGGATATTACATTATATTAAAAATCCAATTCAACTTCAAGTACTGGTACAAAGGATGTATCAATTGCTACAATTTACATAACATGTTTTGGTCTATCAGAACTTAAGCTTTGGCACTTATAATATTTTATTTTTGATTTTTGTACCAAAATTCACAATGCCAATGTTAAAAGGATTCAGCGTAGAGTGACGAAAATTTTTTCGTCAATTATTAACAAACCGTACAAAAGCAGATTGAAGGCTCTGAACATTTAAATTCTGATGGAAAGAAGAAAAAGAGCTGATTTTATTTTATTTTAAAAAATAATGCATGGAAAAGACTAGGTAGAAGAAAGAAAAATTCAATTTTTTTCAAAATTTTAATAAAATATAATTTTTCACATAAAAATAAGCATTTATTTTAATCTTAATTTAATATACAATTTTTTAAATCAATTTTGTTTAAAAAATTCGTATAGTTCTATAGAAATTAATTAAAAGGAATTATTTTTTTACTTTTCTTATTCTGGTATTGAGTTTTTTTACTAAAATCTCAAGTATTTTAATGCAAAATAAAAATATTTTTATTCTGAAATTTATTTAACAAATAAAATTTTTTCAAAAAAATTAAATATTTATTTTGCTCTTCTAAATTCATAAAGCAAGGTGCATATTTACGCGGTCTCATATAAATGAAAAGGACAACTACTTTAAAAAAAATTTTAAATTTGCTCATTCTTTTCCACTAGCAAATTTATCTCAATCCTTTACAATTTGAAATAAGGACAAATTTTCTTTAATTTTTTTGTAAGCAGTTTATTTCTAGTTTTAAGAAAGATTTTTAATATTTTTCCATTTTGTGTAGTTGATTTAAACTAAATTTTAGAGAGTGAAATTTTAACCTTGGAAAATTTAGTATGATAAATAACAATCTTATACAAAATATCATAGGAATTTGCTCTTTTAAAACTAGAATTATATTTTTTATAATGAGTCTTTTTGGAAACCTTGCTAAAATTTTAATATTACCTCTTGATGAAAAAAAATCTTAGCATTCGACTAATGTGCTTTTCAAATTTTATTGCTATTCTTCGTCACAGATCTATAAAAAATAAAAAACTATTTTAATAAGCTAAATTAAAATTTCTTTTTTAAATTGGTATAAATTAATCACAATGCCTTGTTACTCAACTTTTCCATTAATTATTAAAATTTTGATTTTATTGTTAAAATTTTTTTTTTTTTTTTTTTTTCGCAGAATAATAGCTACAATAGCGAAACTACATCTAGTCTCGCTCCACAGGTCTCCTGCTGTAGCTTATTATTATTATTATTATTATTATTACTTTTTGAGAAAATAAATTAGATTATTTCATATCTTTGGACTTTCAATATTTTAAGTTTGACCTTTAAAAAAAAATAAAATTTTATTCTAATTTTTTAAAAAATGTTTTTTTTTCACAAAATAAATATTTAATTTAGATTTCTAAAACTTTAATGATCGTTTTGACTTAAGACAAAAGTCAAAAAAATAATTATCTAAAAATTAGTTTTTTTTGATGATTAATCAAATAGTTAAATATTTGAAATTGTGTGCATTATTGATAAATATGAAAAGACTCGTTCAGCCATTCACTTTTCCGCCTATCTGATTAAAATATGCAATTAATTTTAAATTATTTTTATTTAAATTTAAGAAAATAAATAATCGAAGTCTGTATGAAAATTAAAAATGGATTTTTTTGTATAAAATTATTAATTAGTTTTTTTTCAACAAAGGAAATTGGTTCTACAATAATTGGGAATGAATTAAGTTGGGATTTTTTCGGCAAGGCTAGCACTTAAAATCATTCAAATTCATCTAATGATGAGATTTTCGTGTTTGTTTGGTTCGACATTGCACACTGAACTTAAAATGTCACTCAAAACTTTGTCCCTATTTTGTTGGAAAAGATTTTCCATTTCCACAATTGCTTCATCAGTTTTGATCTTAATCGAATCCTCATTAACTGATCTTGAACCAACGGTCTTTGAAAAACAAAAAAGATTGAGATTTAGACCCAAGTTATCAAGGTTACTTGTTGCTCCAAGGCTTTGTAAGCTTTTTCTTTTTCTAATTTAAAGGCTTCTACCTCGTGCACTGCCTCTTCTTTGGCTCTTTTCAATAGCTGGGTTCTTCCTTTGAAAAAATTTGCTAAAATCAGACCTGAATAGATAGAAAAATTTTATTCACTTTTTCTCGCCTCAGCTACGGTCTCTGCCGCTTTTTTCTCAGCCTGCAAAAGTTGTTGAATTCCAGCGCTTTGGGTTGCCATTTTAAAAAAATTTAATTCTAAAAAATTTTTCAAATTTATCTTAGGAGTCAGCCGACTTGGAAAAAATCACAATTAATAAAAATTTAATGCTTTTAAGAAATTGTCTTGAGTATATGAATTATTCAATATTATGATGATTGTGTGTTTTTATGAAGGGTTTTTTTTTGCAATTATGAATCTGTTTAAAATTAAATAATTTAAATTTATCATAATTTGGAAAAATAAAATATTCATTCCAAAGTATCTTGTGCAGTTTGTTTCCGATTTTTTTGTTCACTACTTAAATTGAAGATTTTTTTCCTATTTAATAAAAATTATAATTTACAAATTTGGCGGCATAAAATTAAAAAAAATTTTCCGATTTATGCATTTTTTTTCCATTTTGACAAAAGATAGTGTATTTTATGCTAAATAGTAATATTTTTTCAAAAGAGCCATACTCTCTCTCTTTCTTTATTTAAATAACTTTATATTGAATATCAGAGATAAGACTTTTTTTTCTATTAGGAAAAATCTATGATAAAGATCACACCAATGCTTGGTCCAACATTGTTATTTTTTTTTGAGGGGGTTGTTAGTTACTTTGCCTCGAGAGACTCATTTATTAGTTTTTTTAATTATTTTTTTTCTTGTGAGTTAGATAAATTATTTGAAGCATTATATTAGATAAAATTGGCTTTATTAAAAGGCGCAAGCATAATCAAATAATTTTCTAATACGGAATTCTTCTACAAACAAAATTAGGGTGTATGTAGCAGTTTGATTATTTGTATAGAAAAAATGTCAGTATTAGTATTTGTGAGCGAATTTTGCTTATCAAAATTAGGAAAAATCAAAATTTAAATGTATCTATCTTGTTGAGTTGGTCTGACAAATAGGTCGTTCATTTAAAATGTCCGAACACCAAATTTGTATATTTTAAAACAGTTTTTTTGGGTCAAAATTTTCAACTAAATGTATCAATTAATGATAGTTGTTTTTCAAAATAAAACCTAAAATTATTTTTCTAATTTTTAAATCCGGATTTTAGGTATTATATAATCAATGAAAACAAACAAATGGCGTGCATTTGATTATGTTAAAAACTTTAATAGAAGAATTTAAAGACAAAATTAATTTAAAAAAATTTTCACGAACAAGTTTAAAATTTATTTACATTTTATTAATTTTTTAAATAGTTTTTTTTCAATTAAAATTTTCGTTTTTTGTAGATTTAGCTAAAATTTTAAATATATTTTTTCAATTTTTTTGAATAATCTCTAGGAGAGATTATTAAACTAAGGAAAAAAAATTTTCATAAAAATATTCTCATAGAATTTTTTATTTCGTAGAAATTATGTTTAAAACTTTAATAGAAGAATTTAAAGAAAAAATTAATTTAAAAACATTTTCTCGAAAAAATTTAAAATTTATTTACTTTTTATTAATTCTTTAAATAATTTTTTTTTCAATTAAAATTTTCGTTTTTTGTAGATTTAGCTAAAATTTTAAATATTTTTTTTCAATTTTTTTGAATAATCTCTCGTAGAGATTATTAAACTAGGGAAAAAAAATTTTCATAAAAATATTCTCATAGAATTTTTTGTTTCGTAGAAATTATGTTAAAAACTTTAATAGAAGAATTTAAAGACAAAATTAATTTAAAAAAATTTTCACGAACAAATTTAAAATTAATTTACATTTTATTAATTTTTTAAATAATTTTTTTTCAATTAAAATTTTCGTTTTTTGTAGATTTAGCTAAAATTTTAAATATTTTTTTTTCAATTTTTTTGAATAATCTCTCGTAGAGATTATTAAACTGGAAAAAAAAATTTTGTTTAATTATTTTTCTTTATCTCTTTAACAATTCATTGAAAATAAATCTATTAAATAATTATTCTACCATTCTATGAATTTAACGTTCAATGTGCATTTAAACTCAAGATAAAATCAAGTATTTTTCTCTTAACACATATTTAAATCTTGGAAAATAAAAGTTTAGCTAATAAAAGATAAAAATGCAGTTTTTTTGTTCATCCAAGCAGTTTATTTTAAGATTAGTAGCTCAAGAAAAATTAAATCAAATAGGCAACAAAAAAATTTTTCTTGTTGAAAAAAATTCCATCATGGCGACCAAATTTTTGTCCCATTATCACTTGAGTAGTCTGATTCTAAAAGTCAATCATAAATTATGCAAGAATAAAATTGAGTTTAAGAATATTGAAAAAATGAAATTACGAAAAAACTTTTTAACTCATTTTCGTATTAGAATAACAACAAAAAAAAACGCAAACATTTTCCTCTATTTTAGATGATTTAATTGAAAGGTGATGCGACTGGTGAATCGCCATGAAACACAAAGAAGAAGAGCTAATCAACATTCTTTCGCTATTAAGAGGTCCAAGTGACAACGACTCCTCCATTAACCAAACAGCCACAGATCTGAGAGAGCAACAATTCCACAACTTTATCCGTGAGATTCTTGTGTGCCTGTTTATCTACGGGTTTTTGTACCTGATCGCTTTTGTTACCATCAAAGTACTGAGAAAGGCCAAGGAAACAGACGAGTACGTGATTGATTACGAGGACGCCGTGGCCGACCGGGTCCGCATATGGATATGCACATTTGCCTTAGCCACCTGCTTTGGAGCAGTTCTGCTTTTGCCCATGTCCATAATTGCCTCTGAAGTCATCAAAATAACTCCTCAAAGCATCTACTGGAAATGGCTTAATTCTTCACTGCTTCACGGTAACACAGAAAAATTTCTAAAGAGAAAATTTTTTTTTAGCTAAATTTTTCAAAGGCCTGTGGAATTTGATTTTTTTGTTCTCAAATTTGTCTCTGTTCATCTTTCTGCCCTTTGCTCATCTTTTTGTGGAGTCGATCGGGCTGCCTGGCTCAAAAAAAGGCATCAAATCGCGATTCATTGAAACTTTGATCATCATATTTTTCATTGTGGTCATTTTGGTCGGATTTTCTTATGTCATTTCGGCCATTCTCGACACAGACAATGCCAAGCTGCACTCTCTGTTAAGTAATTTTGAAAAATTAATTCAAATTAGACAATTTTAATTATTTTTCTATCTAGATATAAGCGATTATTATCTACCGTTTTTGTATTCATGTATTTCATTCATTGGCGTACTTTTTTTACTAGGTAAAGTGGAATTTTTTTATTTTTGACCTTTTTAAAATTTTTTCCCAAAAAAAATAAATTTCTAGTAGTTTATCTTGCGACTAATTTTAATCACTTTTTTAAAAAATATTCGGACAATCGGGATTTTTTTTAATAATAAGCATTTATTATGTAAAAATAATTTTTTAAGATTTTTTTGCTCCAAGGGTTGTTTTTTTGCTTGACTCTATTTTTATATTTTTGAGCATTCAATTCTTTGAATAAAAATTGAAATAAAGTTTTTTAGTACCTCAAATTTATGGTAACCTAGTCTAACCGGGTGACCATATTTTTTTTTATTGATTATTTCGCACCCATTTTGTTCAAAAACTTCAAAAATGGTCACCCAATTTTTCCGAAATTTTTGAATAACCCCTTTAGCTCCGCGGTTAATTATGTGAGGCTCAAAAGGGTCAAAAGGGTTAACTCGGTTACCACTAAAATTGTATATAATTGCCCAGAAATTTAACCCCAAAAACAGAATATTAACCCTTTTAACCCATTTTAACTATTTAGGAAGAAAATTTTTGAATTATCTAATAAAATTATTTAACTCATTTAATTTAATTTATTCGAAACAAAACAAGAGTGATTTTTAAAGAAGTTTAATAAAAGGAAGATTTAATCTTTACAATCATCACATAAAAATTCTTTATTTATTTCTTTTATGGCAAACAACTAAAGCAAACCCAATTTGAGCACTTTTCACAAGATAACCATTTTGGTTTTCTTTCTCTTCTGCCATCTTTGTTTCACATGAGCTACACAATATATCGGATTCTGATAAGTTATCATTTTAATCTGATGTTAATTTGCTTTCAACAAGCTTTCGTGGTCGTCCTCTTCCTCTTCCAGTTCCTTTTTTAGCTTTTTTGACCTCTTCTTGTTCTTATTTAGCTTCACTGATTGCGTCTTTTAGATTTTGAACAGTATAATTTTTTTTTAGATTGGATTTTTTTGTTCTGTGACATTTTAAGCTTATTTTTAAACAATTTGCTTTTTTTTATGTTTGAAATAAAAACTCAGTTTTAAAAAAAAAAAAATTTGAGAGTTAGAGAGAGAATATAATTTTACAATTGGGTGATTTTTTTGACTAATAGGGTTAAATCAATTTAACCTTTTAAGCCCTAAAAAAAACCCCATTAGATGAAGCCCTAAGGATATTTCCTAAAATTCTAAAAAAATTCTCTTAGATACTTTAGCATGTGCTGAATCTAACAAGCGAAATAGGTTAGAGCTTAAGTATTACCTAGGGCCTTAAAGCACCCTTCTCCAAAATCACTAATTCGAGGCTTTTTCACCTCATAACTCATAGCATATAACGATTTTTTTTTTAAATATTTCACACATATCATTCGATTTCTCTCCTCGAGTTCTACATATCAAGATATTTTTTTAGGAAGTAGCTTTAAAAATGAAGGAGATATAGGGGTTTTTCAAATTCGTTCACCCTATTAACCCATAACCCCTTTAGACTACGTTACCATAATAAAAAACTATTTTTTTTATCAAAAAAGTATTCAAATAAAAAATATTAAATCAACTATTAAAAAAAATGCAATTTCATTATATAACCGCAAAAAGTTAATAATAATAAAATTTTCCTTTCTATCCTAGTGGATAATGAGGATGCTCTCATCTCCTTTTCCAGTACCTTTTGAGCAACGACTCTGACCTGACACAGTGGTAACTGCATCGAGTTGGTCATCTAAACCGCTATTATTACCCAGTCGAAACCGGTACCCTTATTTTTATGATGAAAGAGGTTTAAACATTCCTCCCATACTGCAGAGATATTTTTAAGATTTTTTCGCCATCAGCGGGTTTCGAACCCTCGATCCTCTGCTTGCATGACTAACCTACAAACAAAAAGTTAATACTCATCTCTAAAAATAAAAAAAATCAACAATTATCACAATAAAAATATCGTTTTTTTTCATAATTGAGCCACATTTTTCACTTGTTTTAGATTCATTATTTTGAGTAGATTCTTGATTGAATATTTTTTGTTTTTTTTGATTATTAGGCACAACTTCGGTTATATCATCATCATCATAAGACATTTCTTTTGGATCTCCGACGTCGCCAACTGTATCTGATGGATGTATTATTAGAGCTGGTTTATTATTTTCTGGGGCACCACGTTTACGATTGGGTTGAATAGGTAAATCCATAGCAACATAAATAATTAAAAAAAAATTGTATTTTTATTTCATCTGAAACATTTGCTTGTTCCACTTGCTCATCATCTCCATCGGATATAAAAGCTGAACCATTTTCTTTTTTATCAGTTATTTTGTAATGCATTGAGATTTTGCATCCATTTTTTTGACAATTGCAATCATAATAGTACTTTTATTTATTTATTTATTCAATTAACGCCAATTCTGGCGATGTTATTTAAATTGTAATAAAAAAATTATAAAATTAAATGTATAAAATCTTTTGTTACTTTGTTTTCGCACAAGCGAAATTCTTCATTTTTTTTTTTTTTTTTCTTTTTTTCACATAATTTATTTTTTACATTAGTTATTTAAAAAAAAAATGTTTAAGTTTACAATTTAATGCTTTTTTATTTTTACTTTCAAAAAACTAACATATAATAACAGTACTTATCTTCATTTTTGTTTGACTTTAAGCCTGCATTGTTCCATAATGTATCACCAATATTTTTTGATTTCATTTCTTGTTGGAAACTTTCAAAAGTATCATAGTCTTTGTAGAATTCGCATACTTTTCCTTTACCACGTTTATTTTTAACAACAATTTCTTATTCGTCATCTTGGCTATCGTCTATTAAATTTTCCAATAATACTTCCTCTGTGAGAGTATTTTCTTGTTCCATACTCATTTTGAAGTTTTTAAATTTCGATTAATCAAATTATTATTTATATTTATTTTATTCATTTGTTTTCTGTACCGAGCTAAAGCTCCTTCAGAATAAGTTAAAAAAAAAAAAAAAATTAAAATGAAAATAGAATTAAAGTTAATAAAATGAGATTAAAAAAAGAATCAAAATAAAGTAAATAAGCTAAAAAAATGAAAGTTGAAAAGACATAAATTGGAAAAGATTGTTACATGTGACACATGTTTAAATAGTTCAAGTTTCAGGAAAAAAAAGAAATAGTAAGGTAGAAATTACACAATAGAGTTGGGTATTCAATATATCTTGATTCGAAACCTTCTTTGTATTCCTTCACCAGTCTTACAACCAATGGAATAGAATGACTCAGTCCTGTCCCAACATATCTCTCACTCAATTCAAAAAGCCGATTAGAGACTGTTAGTAATTTTAGTTTATTAAAAAGCCTCATGATGCACGATGCTAGAGGGAGTATCATATTTTAACTTAAGAATAAATCTGACTGCTGTATTCTGAATTGCTTGTAGTTTTTTGATATTATTTTCTGAAAATGAATTTAAGCAAGGAAAAGAATAGTCTAAAATTGATCCGACTAAAGATTTATATCAATTTCCTAGTGTGTTTTGATTAAGACCCCATTTTATTTTGACAATATCTTAATAATATTTAGCCTTTTATTGCAGCGTTCTTTAATTTCGTCTACCAGTATATTAAAGTTTAACTTAGAATCAAATTTAATACCAAGAAACTTGCATTCTTTTTGGCTCACTATGCTGTTTCCATAAATTTTTAAGTTTAGATTATCACTCTCTTTTTTGTACCTAGAAAAAAAATTTTTTATATAAATTTTTGAGGCTGAAAATTAATAAATCAGATGGATTTTTAAATAATTAGAGAGGTTTTAATCAATTAGATAGACATTTATATAATTTGTTTGATTTTTTTATAAACACATATTTGTTTAATTAAAAGAGTTTGTTTGCTGGGAAACTCAAACTAAAAAGTACCTAATCTGGCAATATCAAACAAAAATATTCTAAAGACAAAAGAAAATTTTTAGATAATTTTTTTTAAATCGTTGATGAAAAACACCAGAAAAAATATAAAAATAATAAAAGAAAATTTAAATTGAAAAAATTTAGTCCGATTCAAGTTAGTTCGATTTGACTTTTTTCTTCCTTTTGAATAACGCATGACAGTAAATTTTTGAGGCTTCATATGGTTTTGGCTTTTTTATTCTTTACATTTCGTTCATCTTATTTTTATCTTAAAATCTCAATCGAGTAATTATCTCAGCTTTTATTTTTTAAAAAATGTAAATTTATAAATTTTCCAACATATCCATGCAAATGTAAAACATAAAAAAAGAAAAATTTTTTAGCAATATTTGCTAAAATTTATTTTAGTAAATTATTGAAACAAGGTATTTTAAAAAAGTTTTAAAAGTACACTTAATTGTTATGCTTTGATCACCACCAGTAGATAATTAATTTAATGCACATTTAAAGTTTTCGATGGTTTAAAGTTTAGTTCATTCAATGGCGTCGCCAGAGTTTTTGTTTTTTGGAAGGCTCAACTCTTTCAAAAATATAAAAATTTTCTTTAAATAAAAAAAATAAACCAATTGTTTATCCATTAAAAATTAAAGTTTTAATGGATTTAAAAAAAAATAAAAATTTTAGGTTTGGTGTGTTGCAAAATTTATTATTTAATATATTTAATATTATGTCCCTTCTTTTTCAATGTATAATAAATAAAAAAATTAACCTCTCTTTATCGACTCATAGAATATTACAACTAACTGAAAAAGATCTTCCTGGATTTTAATTCAAATAAACTTTTAATTATTAAAATTCCTGGTCAAACTAAAAAAGAAATTTCATTTTTTCTGCGAACTCATTGTATAAATTGACAGACAAAAATAAATTGACCCTTCTCTTCACCTTTTTTCATTCATCAATTTATCAGGCTCGTAAGGAACATTTGGCATTTTGAATGATTTTTTTTTATTGAAATTATTTTGTGTTAATCACCTTATTATATCTGAATGAGCTTTTTATTGAATACATACATGAATTAGAATACATGAAGAGAGACTATTTTATCAATTTAAATTTTTTTCCTATATTTTATTCTTTTTAATTTTTATTAAATTTAATTTAATTTTTGAATTTTGATTTTTATTCAATCTGAAGGAGCTAAGCTCATCACAAATAAACAAATAAATACTTTGATTATCTATAGCAAAATTGAAAGGATATATATTAGAAAAAAAACTATAAATTTTTTTCTAAATTTTTGAATTTACAATTTCTTTGAAAATATTCATTCTTTTGAAAAAATGAAATGTAATTAAAAAAAATTTCATTTTTCTATATTCTAAAAAATTTTTCTATAAACTTTAAAAATTGGGTGTTGTGAAATTCAAACACAAATTGAACAAAAATTCTTTCTTTTTTGATGAATTAAAATTAAAGATAATAAAATAAACTTAAAAAAATACTGCAACAAAGTTACCTAAAATAAAATCATTGATTTATTTGTTTCTAGTAAATTAAACCAATAATCATTTTAAATCTTATTGATATTTTATTTTTTATCTTATTAAAAAATGAGAAAAATTATTTTAGGTAAAAAAGTGCAACAAAGTATATTGAACTTTGTTGCAGTATTTTTATAAGTTTATTTTATTATTTATTTTTTCAAAATATTCGTCCCATGGACTTTACATAAAAAAAAAATAGAATTAAAAAATTTATAAAAAAAGAAATTTAGTAAAAAAAAATATCTCATTTACAAAAATTTATCCAAATTTATGTCCAAATAATAAATTTAAAATTCCCATTAGTTCAAAAAAATTCATTTGACTGATGATCCTTATGTGAATCCGGTGGATTAAATTCTTTACCGAGTCAACAAGTTATATACTTATTTACTTAACTATTTTTTATTAACTTAAATTTTAATTCATCAAAAAAAGAAGAAATGTTTTTGTTCAATTTGTATTTGAATTTCACAATGCCAACAAATTGATAAATTTAAATTTCTATATATTTTTTTTAAGTATGTACGCCTATTGGGTTTGCTCGTTTGTTCACAATTGTTTCTAACTTAATAATGAAAACAACCGTAAGAAATAGAATTATTTTTTCTAAATATTTATTAATTGGAATTTTTTCAACTCAAGTTTCGAAATGACTTAAACGAAGACATTGATGTTGCTGAACAAGAAATCAACAATATTCAGCGTTCCATTCACCACATCCAGTTGACCCACCAATTCAAAGGCCCAAACTCAGATGAAATAAACAAACAACTTGCTAATTTAAAGCAACAATTCGATGCCAAAGATAGACTAATCAAAAAACTAAGTAATTAATCAAATTTAAATGCAAATTTATTTTGGGTGGTATTTATTGTATCATCAAATATCTAAAATTTATCATCAAAAAATTGAGTAAATAACATCAAAATTTTAAAATCAAAAAAAATTAAATTTATCGCCTAAATATTTTTATTTTCATCGCCAAATTTATTAAAATTTCATCAAAAAAAAATATTTATGAATCAATTAAATTCAGAGTTGGGATCAGTTATAAAAAAATCAGTTTTCAGTCAGTATCAGTTTTTCGAGCATCAGTTCAGTATCAGTCTCAGTTAATGGGTATCAGTTATCAGTTAAAAATCAGTTAATTAGAAAAATGATACAATTAGTTTATTTATTAAACAGTTTATAAAAATTAAAGTCTAATTAACATTTAAAACGGATATTTACATATATTTTTTATTACATTTTAGAAACATTATATTTGATAAATTTTTATAAGTGAATCTACTTCTATGTGGTCTCATCAAAAATGTAGACCCAGAAAAATATTTTTCGATAGGTGCCGAGCTGGCTTGAATCGAATAAATATCTCTCACTAACAAAGATAAAACTTTAAAATTTCTAGACCGATTTTTCCAATAACTTAGGATATTGCATTCTGTTTTTTGATTTATTTCACTTAAATAGAGATCAAGTTCATTTTCAAACCTTTTTAATTCAAAAGTAAAACAGTTTTCAGTCAGTCTCAGTTAATTCAAAATCAGTTATCGGTCAGTTTCAGTTTAACTGATAACTGAAATTAACTGATACTGATCAGTTATTCAGTATCAGTTTCCCAACTCTGATTAAATTAAATTCATCATCAAAAAACACGAAATTTAGATTAATTAAATAGAAAGTATGCATTAAAAAATTTTTTTTATCATCAAATATGAAGAAGAGACTACAATCTGATATTAGAATCAGATGAAGAAGAATAACCAATGGGTTATTCGACTATGTATCATTAGCCGCCAATTGCTGAGATCTGAATTTGTCAAACTTGTCTTTGAATGCATTTGTTGATTTTGCAGAAGCTACAGTGTCCGGGAGCTCGTTCCATAACGAAGCTACTCTGTTCGTGAAGAAGTTATCTCTAGGTTTTGACAAGCAGAGTTGCTTCCTAAGTCTTGGTTTTTTACGTAGATTTATTGATGAGTGATTTTAGGAGTTTAGCTTGAATCTGCGAAGGCATGCAGGTGAACAGTGCTCTGTTTACTGACAATTTTGAAAAGTTGGATTGCATCACCTCTTTTTCTTCTACTTTCAAGCGTAGGGATACCAATTTTTGCTAATCTTGAGAGATAATTGAGATTTCTGAGACCAGGCACTAGTTTGGTAGCTCTACGTTGGACTTTTTCCAGCCTTTTAATGTCTTTCTTTTGCAAAGAATTCCAGGCTGCTGTACAGTATTCAAGATGCGGTCTTACAAACGCAGTGAGTCTTCTAAAGTTGTCCGTTGTCCAAAATTTAAAGGCATTTTTGAGTTGAGCAAGGACTCCATTAGCCATCTGGATTGCCTTGTCTATCTGCTCAGTCCATTTAAGCTTACTGTTTATCATGATACCTAAATCTCTTTCCACGGACGTCTGTTCTAACACATGACTGTGTGAAGCATCTATTTTCATGGTGAAAGGTATTTGAAGGATGCCTTTTGATCCAAATCGCATAATTTTACATTTCTTTTGGTTAAACTTCATATGCCAAGTGTCAGCCCAGTTAACTATATTGTCAATATTGAACAAGTTTCAGGTCAAGCGAATTAAGTATTGTGGAGATAAGTTTACTGTCGTCAGCAAAAAGTTTACATGCATTTCGTACTGATTCAGGCATGTCATTTATGAAAATGATAAATAGCAACGGTCCAAGGACCGATCCTTGAGGCACACCACTAAGGACCTTTAGCCATTTTGAGCTATATTTACCAACAGTTACTCTTTGCGTTCTATTTGTTAGAAAATTTTTGAGCCAATTTAGAATTTTACCCGAAAAGCCATAGCTTGGTCAGCAGTAATTCGTGTACCACACTGTCGAAAGCCTTGGCAAAGTCAAGGAACACAACTAATGCTTGAAAACCTCTGTTTAGGGCTTCAGTGATCAAGTATAGACTTTCCAAAAGATTGGTGGTGCATGACTTACCAAAGACAAAGCCATGTTGCTCATTTGTGAGCAGTTTATTTGTTTCCAAGTGAGCCATCATTTCATTGCGGATTAGCTTCTCCATGATTTAGCCTATTATAGAGGTTAGGGAAATAGGACGGTAGTTGCTGGGATCACTTTTCACGCCTTTCTTGAATATTGGCGTCACGTTGGCTTTCTTCCATATGGCTGGGACAACACCTTCATTGAAAGATTTAATAAAAAGAAATGACAGGACTGGGCCCAGGGGAACACTGCATTCTTTTAGGACTTTAGGATGAACCAGATCGGATCCCATTGATTTGTGAGTATCCAGTTCAGAAAGCAATTTGCCTATTTTGTGACAGCTGAAAACATCATATGGATTCATGTCAAAAATAATTTGTGTTTTTGATGATAGTTGTGGTTGATAGTTGTGATTATTTTATTTTTACAAAAAATAACGTATTGCTGATTCATTTCAAAGTAATTTAGTTTTGAAGTAGAATTTTAATTAAATGCTTTATTTATTTTTTTTTTGAAGCGTAATTTTTTTATTTGATTCAGAGAAAAAAAAAATTGATGTAAAAAAAATATTTCGTTAAGTTATTTTTTATTTGTTGTTAAAAAATATTTTTGATGAAAAAAATTTTATTTTGATTATAAATTTGAGTAAAAATTTGATGCCAAATTGTGAGTTATTTGATGATGAAAATATATATACCCATTTATTTTTCCTAATTTTTTTATTTATTTAGAAAATCAATCAAAGCGATTTATTGTCTACAAAAATTTATGCTATCCAATTATCATGTTTTTTCTTCTAGTTCTAAATGTAAGAGCTAAATAAAATACAACAAAAAAATTTTCTTTTATAAAAATTTATTTTAATTAAGTTGTTTGGCATTTTGATGGTGGCAAAGAATACTTTTTACGTAATTTTCGGCCAGTTGCCCACAACTAAACTGCCTGGTAAAATGATAGACCTGGAACACAATTCAACCATTAGCTCTGTGTACACACTTGGAATAGTTCAAACTTCATTTGAAATAGCTTTAATAGTCTACTTTATAATCGCTTCACTCATCGGATTCTACACAACACCTGTGTTCAAAAAAATTTTGCCCAAATACAAATCAACGCCCATGGACAAAATAATTCTAAATTGCATATTTTTTTTGACGTTTAGCTCGGCGCTGCCGGTCTCGTCAAAAATTCTTGGACTCACTAGATTTGATCTTCTGGGACACTTTGGCGATCTCCACTGGTTGTCCAATGTGCACATCATTCTCGTGTACAATTTCAGCTTTACAATAGCAACTGTTATTTGTCTGATTACAAAATTTACTGCTACTGTTCGTTCCGAGCTGTTTAGTCGGGTTCAAATTCTGGTTCATCATGCTTTTTTGAATTCATCAAGCAATTCGGCAATGTACTTGAAATCACCAGTGTCTTCTTACAAACCAACTAGTGGCAATCAAATCAATCACTTGAAAATAAACTAGATTTGCTTGTTTTTTTTCTTTAAAACAACAGTATTCTCAGCTTCAAATTTAATCTGCTTAAATATTGATTGTGGCCAGGTTGTATGGATGTTGTACAATTTTTTTAGTTCTAGTCTTGCTTTGATTTAGGAGATTTAAAGTTTAATGGTTATTTGTTGTAAACTGCTGTGTAAAAAAATGCTCAAAAAAGAAGTATATAGAGGGTATGGATAATTGCCGAAGTTCATTTGAGAAAATTCACTCTTTTTAAAATTAAATCCATATCTTTAACCAAATAAATAAAAAAATTTGTTATAAATAACTTTTTTTTTAAATTGACCTAATAAATATTAATGACTTTGAATTTTTTTTTAACTTTTAATCGATTTTTTTTAAATTGAATAAATTTTTATTACATCTCAAAAATTTTTATTTTTACATTAAGTACTTTTTTATGAAGCTAAAATAGCAAATTAAAATAGAGCTCTTATTGTCAAGTGGCAAATTTTTTAGTTTTTTCTCAATTTTAAAACTTGAGAGGTTAAGTCAAAGAGGTTGTGCATGTTTCCAGCAAAAAGATTGCTCCAAAAAAATAAGGAAAAAAAATTGTTTTTCAAAATTTTATTAATATTTCCTAAAATAGACTAAAAACTTTAGTGTGTGGTAAATTTTTTTATAATTTTATCAATATTCGATAACTTTAAAGGTAGTTTTGTTCACTTTAAGGCTCTATTTAATCTAGATAATGCTTTTTTCGTATTTTTGAGGCTCTTTTTTCACAAATTTGTGATCGCAAAAATTAAACATTATTATTTTTTCTAAAAATGAGACATGAAATTGATAAACGATCAATCAATTTATTTATTTATTGAATTGAATTAACCTCCTTTAAGGAGAAGTAAAAGAAAATAAAGATAAAAATTTTTTTTTTTTTTTGTGTTTTTGTGTTTTTTAAAAAAATAAAAAATTATTACCTAAAAATAAAATTACAAAAATAAAAAAGGAACATTAGTTCGAAAATAGAAAAAGGCATGAAAGTTAGAAAGCAAGATAATTTGGACCAAAATTCATGAATTTCTTTTATTTTGAATTAGCTCATTTAGGAGAGTTCTGTAATGTTTTAATTTTGAATTGCAAAGACATAACCAAATTGAATCAGATATACCATCATTAGAAATCAGATTAATCTTAAGATTTTCTTTAAGTTGGTTTATATTTACTGAAATTTTTGAATGTGACAGTAGGCTTTTAAACCAAACATTTGTCTAATTTAGTTGTTTTGTAATTTATTTATTGAATCCTTTGTGGTCGAATTAAGAGTAAGAGCCTCAAGACCATATGTGAATTTAGATAAGCAAAATGTTTTGTATATAAATGATTTGAATTTAGGTGAAGAGGTAGGACTATTTTTAGGCAGAAGATATGAAATTCCAAAAAAGCTGCTCTGAACTTTTTTAAAATTTATAACTGCCTGTGTGTTAAGGTCAAGATTAGAATCTATAATGAATCCTAAGTATTTTAACTGATTTGCTTCTTCAAGTTCGGATCCATTAAGGTGAAATACCGACTTAAATAATTGAGTGCCAAAGTTAACAACTTTTGTTTTATTAGGGTTAAATTTTATTCTCCATTTATTCCCATAAGATCCACAAATATCCAAAAGCATTTGTAGATGGGAGTTCATAATCAATGATTAAATAATTAATGAAAAAATAAGCAGTGTATAAACGAAAGGCTTTAGAGATAGAAAAGGCTTCGTACGAAAATCCAAAACCGTCAAAAATAGCATCAACTGTCGTATCTAATGTTTTGGAAAAGCCGAAAGGTCAAGATAAAATTCAATGCGATTTTTTTAAAGCTGTTGGGAAGATAAAGTTTGTTTAAATTGATTGGGGTCTAAAAATACATAAGAGTCGGTGTCATAAAGATAAAAATGTAAAAGGAAAAAAATAATATACAATTTTTAATTTTTTTATTAGATAATTGACTTGTTTGTAAATAAATAATCTAATTACAATCACACATTTTTTTATCAATTAAAATTTGTGATCGGGATGTTAACAGCGATCACAAATTAGACTTAAGACCACATGACATTTTTTGTCCGATCACATATTCGACTTTTCCCGTGTTTTGTACAAATTATTTTAAACTCGAAAATTTAATATAATGACAATATTTTTACAAATAAAAATTGATGTTTATTAAAATTGAGGTTGTTAGAAATAAATATATAAAAAAATATATAAAAAAATATAATATTTAATGCGGTTTACACAGGGTGCTGTTTTTTCGCTTTTTTGACGAGTGCTGTTTTTAAAGAGTACCCAAAAAATTTGTGTTAACCAGTTATTTGTTTAAATATGTAAACATTATTTTTTTATTGAATTCGGCACAAGAAAATTGTGTTTTGTAGTTATTTGTGTTAAAAAGTTTTTAGTTGGTGGGGAACAGTTTTTTTATTTTTGGGAACCATTTATTTCATTGATGATATGAATTCTAAAGAAATAATACAAAGAAGAAGATTAAATCATATTGGCGCATGTTTTTACCGTTTAGAATAACAATTTTTTTAAGAAAAAAAATAATTTAAATTAGAAAAAAAATTTCTTGTTTAAATAAAATCCAAACTCAAAAATACCGTATAATAAATGCTTACAGTTTCCTCTCAGTGAAAAAAAAATATTTTATGTAAAAACAAAAAATTGAGGGTTTAATCATTATGTATTTCTAAAGATTTTCATTAATGATTTGATCGAAATCATTGGGGTGCTATTAGATATTATGATAATTAAAAATCATATTTCTCATCAAATAGTAAGAGAACTAATTAAAAAATTTTCTTTTAATAGAATACATTGTATTGAACTAATTTATTAATTTTGTTTCACAAAAAAAATCATTTTATATTTACCTAAAATTTATCATTTTCAAATAATATCTTTAAAAATGGTGGTTATACTTAAAATTAAATACAATGAAGCGCCCAATACCTACTTGAAAAAACAACCATTTGTTTGTATTCCTGACAAATAGGGCTTTCCAAAAAGCACATGTTTTTTTTGCAGATAAAAAAATTTAATGGAGCAACTTTTCTGTTAAAATGTGCACAATCTCTTTAAAAACAAAATTATCTAAAATGAAAATTTTTTCCAAAATCTGTTTCAGTACCAATAGATAATTAACCTTATGAAGTCTTATCTGAGATAAGAAAACTCATTTCTAATAAATAAATCAAATAAAATTCATTATTTTAAATTTTAAATTTCGATTTTAATTCCAACTTTTTAGTTAAATTAAAAAAAAATTATTATTTAGTTAGAAAAATTTTTAGTTAAAAAAGTAATAAATAAATATCGAATAGAATAGTTTCAAAATTCAGCATAATTTCAGGATTAATAAATTAATACATTTTCCGAATTAACAACCCTAATTAATCAGTAAAAAATAATATTGAAAATTATTAATTATTTTCGATCTGATTCACTTAATTTAAAATTAAAAGTTCTGGACAAAAAAAAAATTTATTATATCTTTAAATTAATTGGAGATGAAAATAAGCTGTATATCTCAATTTCTTTTAATAAAACATACAAAAAAAATTGAATTAAAAAAATTAACTTTTAGATTATTAAGAGAAGTTTTGTTTGAGTGTCTCAGATTTGGAACTTATTCGTTATACTTGCCAGAAAAAAAGGGTATTTTTCTATAGCTTTTTTTCCTGGCAAATTTTTTGTTGGAACACATTTAAATTTAATGTAATCAAATATGAACTGTATTTTTTTATTCAGAACTGAATATAAAATTATATTTCTATACTGTTTTTTTGAAAATTTAAATCTGCACTGTCATAAATCCAACATTTTTTACAAACTAAAAAACATTCGTCTTGTGAATAAAGTTATTTTATCAAAAAGAGATAATTATTATCAAGCAATGATTTTACAAATCAAATTTTTACTTTTTGAAAAAAAAGTTATTTAATTAATAAAATAATTTTTTCGGCAAAATGTAGAAAATTTTACATTTTTACATTCTCACATTTTTTGATTTTTTGTGCAATTTTTCATAAAATTTTTATTTTTAATTTTAGTAGCTAAATAATAAATATTGCACAAAAAATGTAAAAATTTAAAAATATTTTCATTCTGCCATTTTTTCGCCGTTTTATAATTTCATTAGTTATAAAAATCCGATTAGTTATTTTTCACAATATGATTTTTTTAAATATTAAAATTGAAGATTTTATTTTTTGTTTTAAAAATTTTTTTTTTTATAAATAAAAATCTTACATGCATCTTACACGATGCTTTATTTATCAATTAATTTATCGCTCAATAATGGTTTTAAATTTTCAATTTTTTATTCTTATACTTATTAAATTAAAATAAAATTTTAATACTTTAATAAATAAGTTAATTGTTAAATTAATTGACTTGAAAATTTCAAATTTCAAATTTTATTTCTAATCAAATGAACGACTAGAAAAAGTTTTAAATAAGGACACAAATTAAATAAAATATTGTTATTGATAAATTGTGTTGAGAGTTCGATTTAAACAAATTCATGAAAAAGATACAAATAATAATGGCTTTTGACAAAAAAATAGTCCACTTTTTAAATAGTAGCCAAATAATCTTTAACTTCAGACGGAGTCAACTTTCTGAATCCATTTTTGTTGCACACGCCTATCTCAATATTTTCCTCGGTCATTTGGCCTTCGAAAGACTCTTTCAAAGTCAATATGGCCGTATGAATGGCATCTTCCATTTCCAATTTTTCCGAGTATCTTTTTTCCAAAAAAGTCTTGCCATTTATATGATTTTTACCAATAGCGGTCGCTTTCCAAGCAAAATAAGCACCCTGGACAAAATTTAAAAAATAAAAAATACAAAAAAGTACAAAAAATTACAGATGGATCGCACTGATACAGATAGGGCACATTTTCATCAGCATCCCAGCCAGCAATTAGAAGAGAAACCCCAAAAGGTCTTACACCTCTTAAAAAATCTAATTGATAATTTTTTACATCAAGTCCCATAATTTTTGTTACCCTGATTGAGTGTACTCTTGCATGACATCTGCCACTCGTCGGACCAACTGGACAGTCGGTATTGAATCGTCATACATCTGAATGTATTGCTGGCCTAATTTCCGGGCATATTTTACCAAAAGACGATAGTCTGGCCCCATTCCGCTGTACACCATGCCCACATTGGAAGTAATCGGCTCAATTTTGCTAATGCTTCTGTCATCGTTTAGTGTGGACTTTTGTTTTTTTTCTGTGGCCAAAACAACACCATTTGTGGCCTTGATGCCAACAGATGGAGCGCCGGCAGCCACCGCGTTCAATGCATACTCAATTTGAACCAGCTTTCCCGAAGGACTGAAGGTGGTCAGCGAAAATCCGTATCTCTCAGACATTTTTTTCTAGAAATCTCAAAAAAATAATTATTCAAAAAGTTCGATAAAATATAAAAAAAAAAATATATATAAAAAATATAATAATAATTTTTTTTTCTTAACATTCAATGACACAGAGAAAATTGAAAAAGATTTTTCTAAAATTTAAAAAATTAAACACTCGTATTTTCGACTTTGGTGTCGAGTACTTGGATGAAATTTTGTTTGCCAAGCATTCGTAAGTTAAAAAAATTTCAACAAAAAAAATTTCAAAATTTAAATTTTTTTTCTTCAACTCAAAAAACCAGTCAGCATCAAAATATTTCTATAGAAACAACTGGGGGTTTTAAATTTGAACTTTTTTTTTTCGATTTTGAATTTTGAACATTTTCCAGAAATAATCGACAATGAAAGACGAACAAACTGAAAAAATGGCTGCTCAGCCCACTCCAGAGCCGTCCTCAGCGCTCAATCAGTGCCTAAATAAATTCAACCAAAGCATAAAAGATGAGAGTAAAATCCAGCGTAAAAACGCATTGGAATCAATTAAGAAACAATTAATTGAATTTTTTAGGAATCCAAACGCCTCTATTCAATTCACAGCCGAATCGCTGGACCACATTCTCAATCAAGTACTTAATTTGTTCACTGATCCGATGGAAAGATGCCGCGAACTATCTTGCGAGATTGCCAAACTGCTCATGGAAAAGAATCAATACTGGGACTTGAACATGACTGGAATGGTGGTTATGTGCGTGTTTCAGCGCCTGGGCGCCAAGGACATAAAAGAAACAAGCGAAGAAATTCGCCTCCAATTGTACACCTTAATCCATGAGCTTATTTTGGCAAAATGCAGCTCCCAAAAGAACACATTTGAAATCCATTTGCAAGAATTCATTGCCATTTTGGTAAATTCATTCGCTGACAACTTTCCAGAAGTGAAAAAAATGGGCTGTGCTTGTGCCAAACTGCTGGCTAATCGGCTGGCCAAGTCTAATTTTCACATGCAATCAGAAAGTCTGGTAAAGCCAATGCTAAACAATATGACCCATCAGCACTCGAGAGTGCGCAAAGATGTTATTGAGTGTTTGTGTGATGTTGTTATGTATGGCAATAACAAGTCGGTGTCTGATGTTGTGCCGCATTTAGCTCAGAGATTGTTCGACCAGGCGAATATAGTTCGCGTGGCGGTCATAAAACTTGTCGGCACTTGGCTTCTTGACCTTCCGGATCGGTACTCGTTCCATTACAAGCTAATACCACTGTTGCTCACTGGTTTCATTGATGAGTCGCCTGAAATTAAAGAGCTGACTGAGTCATTGTGGTGGGATGTGGGAATTAAGTACGAAAAAGAAAATGAGACAGAGTTAAAAGATAAGCTTGATTTTATGGAAATACAAATAGCCAATTATCCGGATGAATGTAATTTTTTTTTAGATTTTTGAATTTAAGATTTTTCTTTTTTTAATTCAGGAAAATACTCTTATAAAATATTGAAAAAAAGAAATTTTTTGATATTTGAATTTAAGATTTTTCTTTTTTTAATTCAGGAAAATACTCTTATAAAATATTGAAAAAAAGAAATTTTTTGATATTTGAATTTAAGATTTTTCTTTTTTTAATTCAGGAAAAAACTTTTATAAAGTATTGAAAAAAAGAAATTTTTTGATATTTGAATTTAAGATTTTTCGGGTCTATTGCAATATGTGACCAGCTGGTCACTTAATATGTGACCATTGATTCCTACTTAATTATGTGATCAGGACTGTTCACCTATTAAGTGACCAGTAAATAAGTGACCAAAGATTTCAAAAAAAATTAATATTAAAAAGTTTAATAAAATATGTGACCAAAAAAAATTATACGTGACCAAGTGAAAAAATATGTGACCAGTTATTATGTTATGTGACCAAATAAAGAAACTAAAAAAAATAAGTATTTTTTTGAAATATGTAATTTTAAACCCTTTCCCTTTTCGAAATAATTTCCACAATGTGGACATTCTATCGGATTTTTTTTACCACTTAAATGCTTATTCAGAGTTTGAAGTGTTTCTTTTGAACTTTTTGGTTCATTTAATAAATCAATCTCGTATTGCAAGCTTTTATATTTTTTTATGTGAATATTTTAAATTCTTCGGACTCTTGAATGTTCATTTTATTTCTTTTCAAATTTAATTTTTTTTTAATTTAAACGCAAATTTATATTGCTTAATTTTTCAAAAGAGTTATTAAGAAATTTTTGTTTATGAAAATTAAAAAAGCGAAGCAAAATTTAGTCAACTTTTTCAATTTTAAATTTTATTATTGATTTTCGTATTGTTTAAAATAATTTAATAAAAATTTATTAGGTGACCAATAAAAAATTTAAGTGACCAAAAACAAATTTATGTGACCATGTTTTTTTAATCTTTAATTTTTTTGATCACTTATTTACTGGTCACTTAATAGGTGAACAGTCCTGATCACATAATTAAGTAGGAATCAATGGTCACATATTGCAATAGACCCGATTTTTCTTTTTTTAATTCAGGAAAATACTTTTATAAAGTATTGAAAAAAAGAAAATTTTTGATATTTGAATTTAAGATTTTTCTTTTTTTAATTCAGGAAAATACTTTTATAAAGTATTGAAAAAAAGAAATTTTTTGATATTTGAATTTAAGATTTTTCGGGTCTATTGCAATATGTGGCCAGCTGGTCACTTAATATGTGACCATTGATTCCTACTTAATTATGTGATCAGGACTGTTCACCTATTAAGTGACCAGTAAATAAGTGACCAAAGATTTCAAAAAAAATTAATATTAAAAAGTTTAATAAAATATGTGACCAAAAAAAATTATACGTGACCAAGTGAAAAAATATGTGACCAGTTATTATGTTATGTGACCAAATAAAGAAACTAAAAAAAATAAGTATTTTTTTGAAATATGTAATTTTAAACCCTTTCCCTTTTCGAAATAATTTCCACAATGTGGACATTCTACCGGATTTTTTTTACCACTTAAATGCTTATTCAGAGTTTGAAGTGTTTCTTTTGAACTTTTTGGTTCATTTAATAAATCAATCTCGTATTGCAAGCTTTTATATTTTTTTATGTGAATATTTTAAATTCTTCGGACTTTTTAGTCAACTTTTTCAATTTTAAATTTTATTATTGATTTTCGTATTGTTTAAAATAATTTAATAAAAATTTATTAGGTGACCAATAAAAAATTTAAGTGACCAAAAACAAATTTATGTGACCATGTTTTTTTAATCTTTAATTTTTTTGATCACTTATTTACTGGTCACTTAATAGGTGAACAGTCCTGATCACATAATTAAGTAGGAATCAATGGTCACATATTAAGTGACCAGCTGGTCACATATTGCAATAGACCCGATTTTTCTTTTTTTAATTCAGGAAAATACTTTTATAAAGTATTGAAAAAAAGAATTTTTTTATATAGTCGGAATTTTTTAACTATGCCTTTGAACAAAATTTCTGAATTTTTTTTCCTGACCATTTCAGCTATTTAATTGATCGTAAATTTCAAAATAAAATAAGAATTTTTTAAATCTTTTTTAGGTAAATTTCGAAATTTAAAAAATTAATGTGGAAATTTATTTGAAATTTTAACTTTTTGTTTTATTCATTTTAAAATTGTCATTTATTTATTCTATTTTCATGAAAAAGTTGTATTCCATTCATTTATTCAAATTTTCAACTTCTAAAATTCCGTTTCGCTTTATCAAATACAATAAAATTAAAAATTTTTAATATTCAGAAACTCAAGCTTTTACGTTTATTATTCTGCTGAACCAAATTTCCAAACATAGGGGGTTAAGGGACGTCTGGCGACGTTTTTACGCATAGTTAAAAAATGTATTTTTTTTTGTTAGATTTCTTTTACCTAAAATTATTTTTAAAAATGTTTTGTTTATGTTTTGGATTTTGCATTTAGAAAATTTTACTAAATAATAATCAATTTGTATATTAAATTAACAAATAATATTTGTAATTAATAGTAGAAAATAAGTTATTTCTAAATTTGTAAGTGTTGATCAGTGTTGTTTTTAAGTTAATATTTTTATTATTGCTTTAGAAATAGAAGTATAATAATTTGAAAAATTGTAAAATTGTTAAATAGCTGATTTGATGAATTTAAGTGTAAAAAATAAACCATTGTCCATAAATGGAAAAAGTTCATAAAATCGTTAAAATATTTTTAACTGATAATTCTCAGGAAATGAAGCTCTTTTAATTTTTTTAATTTTTTGAAAATTTTGAAAAGCAAAAAAATATATTGACTTGACTTAAATTTGTCCCCAAAAGTGTCTCGTATCTAAATAATTCTAATTTTGGTCTGAAAAATGTAATAATTAGATAGTAGAAATACGAAATGTTCGATAAACAAATTAGAAAAACTTTTCATCATGGTGCTCAATAAGGATGTTTGATATTCAAAATTTTTTTATTTGTCACAAAAATTTTATTAGAGCAATCATATTTTTTTTTGCCTGTGGTTTTGCATCTATAACTGCGTCACATAACTCTTCAAAGATTGATTATCTTGACTTAAGGTAATTGTTAAAATTCGTATAAACATAAAGGTTCTGGAGTAAATGCAAAACTTGATATAATATAATTGAGACAAAATAATTTTTAAACTGCTAAAAATGCACAAAAAATAAAATTTAAAAGTTTTAGAATTTGTTTAATAATGTATTTAATCATTTTCATTAGAATTTTTTGTTCAATTTTTTCACTATGAAGAGAATAAACAAATAGCTAGATATTTGAGGGAAAGTGAAGTTGGGAGCAATTTTTCGGAGTAGAGCAATTGTGTTCAAATAGAACATTAAAAACTTTTTTTCTACTTTTTTTCTTAATAACTTCTTTGGAAAAATCAAATTATTCTCAATGACATATCAATCAAATACAAATATTAAATCAGCTAAAATTTATATTTGTTTTATTCTAATTTTATGGTTTTGATTCTATTAAAAAGTTATTGCAGTAGGTCATTTAAATTGGTGATGAAAATCGATATTTTAAAAGTTAAATTTTATTTAAATATTTGGTTATTATTTCAAAAATGGTAAAAAATAAGTCAATCTTATTCTTAATTTTCTAGTTTAAATATAATGATCAGACTTGTTTATAAGTCACAGTTTTAAGTCTAAGTCACAAAAATTTAAGTAAAACTTATGACTTGAAAATTTTTTATCAATACCTGCTTCATCTGGACCAGTTGAAAGAATTTTTTCTAAATCTGGTTACATTAACAGACCGCATAGTTCAAGATTAACAGCCATGAATTTGGAAGCAACTTTATTGGTATCAAAAATGGATTTGTTGAATTAAAAAAAAACTTGACTTGACTTAAGACTTGTGGCTTAAAAACAATGACAAATTTAAAAAAAGACAATCTTTAGATTCAATTTATTTTATTTTTTGAAAAAATATTTTATTTCTAAAAAAAAATCTCGTTTGACTATTTTTGATAATTTTTCTAAATAAAGCAAGAAGAAATTTTTCTATTTCAATTTATTAAAAATTAATTAATTAAGACTCTTCAAAAAACTCTAGAAAATTTCTTTTTTTGATCGGCTGCAATTTTCAAAAGATTTGATTTTGTATACAACATACTTATCGATTTGTCTAGTCACTTAAAAAAAAGCTTTTCAGACTTTAGTAAATCGAATTAATTGATAAAAATCATCTACTCTAAATTTTATTTTAAATAATTTATTTTAAGTTAAAAACCAACGACCTAACGTGGGCTGTCGGGAGTTGATCCGTTTAAACGCTAGTAAAATTCTACCGGGAATCTTAAATGATATAAGCGATTGGGTCGAGGCTACTCGGATAAAATCAATTCAGCTCTTGTATGTAATGATATGGCAAGCGGAAAAAAATACCACTCAGCATTTAGAAACAGCTTTACAGACTTTGTTCAAGGCATCAAATGAAAATGTTCATATAATTCAGGATTATATATTTAATTGTTCCAGGTTGATCGGTGTGTTCACAGATGCTGATTTGTGTCTTCCGGTAGCCTTTAAGACTGTCAAAAAATTGAATTCGATCAATTCAGGAGCCATTAATTTGCTAAATGGTCTTCTTGTTGGTTGTGGTATTGACAAAATTACGCCAAATCTTGGTCTAGAATGTCTTGAACTGCTCGAAGATATTTGTAAAACATATGATGTAAGTTTTTATTAAAAATTTGATTAAATTCAATTTCTTGAATTTTATCTAAAATTAACAAAAATGACAGATAGAGTACTTTTAGGATTAGAAGGGTTTATATAAATTCAAAACATATACAGTGTTGATTTGATTATTGAAATTTCCTGAATTTTTTGTCAAGAAATAAAAAAAAACAAATAAGAATTTTATTAATTAAAAAAAGTTTCTTACTCTCAAAACTTAAGGTAACCTAAAAATGAATTAAAAGCGAAACAAGCTGTTACAGAATTTCTTAAACGAATGAAATATCAAAAAATATTATCATTCATATGAAAATAGTAAAAAAAAATTAGTTTTAATAAAAAAATTAAAACAAAGTAACAAAAATTTCAGTTGCTCAAGGTGGTCGGTGGTCAAACTATTTGCCTTTTAAAAACGTTTTGCAAACTTTTGTATATTTTTGATTTTCTTGAGTAATAAAAGATTTTGAAAAATTTTGTTAACTTAAAATTTTATCTAAGATTCATCTTTACTCAAGTAAAATTCTATTTTGTTTAATTTTTTATTTTATTTGTAATTTCAGACAATTTCTTGCCATTTTAAGAAAAATTCAGAAAAAAATTGTTAAATATTTTTTAATAAAAAGTGTGGAAAATTCTTTTTTTTCTCAGCTCTTAACATTTAAATTATAGAAGGTTTTTTTTTAGTTTTTTATTTTTAAAGGAAAAAAAAAAAATTTCGTAAGTTTTACTTTTTTTTTACCTTTTTTACGTAAATTATGGTAAATTTTGGTAAATTTTAATTAAAAAGAGTAAAAATACGGAAAATAATGAAAATTTTTTTATTTAAACGAAGTAAAATAAAATTAAGTAAAAATACCGCGAATTTTGTTGCGCCTTTAAATGAAATTCCGCTCCATATATTAATCTTCGATCTATTTTTCGATGTACATGGTAAAGCTTAGGGAAATGAAGAAGAATATCGTAGATGATATAGCGGTCTTTCGAATAATCTTAAAGTTTTTTTCATCAACAAATATAACATCTTTAAAGTCAAAGTCTTTATGTTTTAAACACCAAACTAGCCTCGGTAGTTTGTGCGCATCTGATAAATATGGGGCCTGGGGTAAACGGCGATAACGAAATCCTAAAAAATTAATTTTTTGTTTTTTAGAATGAACTAGGATGAACTTTTAATTGCCTTTAAATTGCTTAAAAAATTAATTTTTAATTTTTTTGTTGATTCAATTTCTTTTTATTTAATTCGCTTAAATCGTTTTTTACCATAATTTACATAAAAAAGGTAAAAAAAAAGTAAAACTTACAAAATTTTTTTTTTCTTTAAAATTAAAACTAAAAAAAAAATTAAAAAAAAATGTCGAAATTTTGGTTTTTACTATTTTTTTACTATATTTTTCGTAAAATATAGTAAAAAATAGTAAAATCCAGATATCGTAACAACACCGTATATTTGACATAAAATAAATTTAAATAAAGGTTTTAAATTTTAATTAATAGCATTAATATATTTTTAAAATTATTTTTTTAAGAATAAACTGAATCAAAAAGCTCTCAACTGTTGTGCTACAATTGCACAGCTGATACAAAAAGAAAATTCTGAACCAGATTCCGAAAAGAAGAATAAACTTGAATATATTTTGTTCAAAGTATTGTCTACCATTTCAGCTTTGGCAGAGGAGGAAGAATTAAAGATGAAAGCAAAAGAAGTTGTTAAAAATATTAATGAAACAAAAATACAAAGTCTTACGGCAAATTTTTTAAATGAGCTCAAATGTAACTGCGAATCTTGGACTGATAATGCTTTTGAGCCAAATATTTTTTGCTTTTTACTAAAAGAACAAGAAGTTTCGGAAAAAATTTTGCAAGATATAATGACAATTCTGAAAAAATGCCTCAATCCATCCAAAGATGTTAAAATGAGAACCAAGTTTTTACTTATGATTCCAGAAGTGTTTTCGTCCATTTGTAAATCAAGTGACAAAACAATTTTAGAGACATGTTTAGAGGATATTTTAAATGAAATGATAATCCCAAATATTGTTTGGAAAGCTGGCAGATCTGCCGGAGCGCTTAGAATGACTGCTTGCGCTAGTTTGGTTCTTTTAATGAAAAGTGAAGCAATAAAAACAATTAAACTTAGCGATCAGAGTATTGATAAATTGTTAAAAATGATGCTTAGTTCATTAGATGATGATAATAAATCTACTCGATTGTATGTGAGTCGAGTGTTTATAATAATTCTGAACAATTATGGTAAAAGCTTGGAAAAAGATCAATTGCACAAGTTTTACCCGGAATTCATCAAGCGATTAGATGACCAAAGCGAAGAAATTCGAGTGGAAATTTTGAAAATTTTCTATCTTTATTTTAGTTGTTTAAATCAAAATTATGACAAAATTTTGTATCAAGCACATCTTCAAGTGATTTATGAAAATCTACTTCTTTATTTAGATGATACAAATGAAGATTTTCAACTAAAAATACTAGGTATAAAATATTTGTCTAAAATTAATTGATTATTTTTAATTTTTTTTATTAAACTTTAAGACATTCTAAAACATGGATCTATTTTGAACCCTGAATTGCTAATTCAAGAAATAAAAAAAGTAAAAGAAAAGCATAGAAACAAAAAGTTGTGTGAAGATTTGGAAATGTGTTGCCAAAAAAATTGTGAAACCAATTTTTAATGTTATTGAATAAACTTTTTTACTAAAAAACAAAATCATTATTAATAAATTGAAATAACATATTAAATAGTAAAAAATTAATTTCGGAAAAAAATAAAGATCAATAAAGCTTGAAAATTTACAAAAATAAAATTTTTTAATGTTGTTTAAAATACGAAGCTAGCTCAAATAAAATACAAAAATTCAAATTATTTATTTTTCACTAATATTTCTGAAAGAATCATCAATATTATTGAATAAAAATTTTAATTATTGAATTTATTTAATTTGGTATTACGCATGGGTATTTCGCTAATCTTTTAATTACCTGTACTTCGAAAATAATTACTTTCTGTTGAGATAAATTACTTTTTGTTGAAAAAATAAAAATTCTATTTTGGACAAAAAAAATTTACTTAACAAGTTGAAATTAATTTGTTTTTGTTCATAATAATTTATTATATTATAAAATGTTTAGTTTGTAGTCTAAAAAAATTTGAAATAAAATACTGTTACTTTTTCACAAAATATCTGGGAATTATTTAAATAGTGGCAATGCTTTAATAAAGAAAAAACCAATTCAAATTTAATGAATCTCGATTACATTAACTCAAGATACAATAAGCTAGAATTAGATAAAAAAGTTAATTATGATAAATTGATTTCATTACAATCCGCTTTAAAAAAAATAGAATTAAATAGTACAGATTGGTCAAGTAGTAGATGCACTTGTATGTATTTTTTCAAGAATTATTATTGCGCTCATATTATTTCTTTAGCAGTAAACCAAAAGCTTTTAGCAATGCCATTGAAGTTTATTCAGACAGCTGTTGCTCCAAAAGAAAAAGCCGGAAGACCAGCTAAAGCAAAAAAATGTCTAGCTAGGCATAATCAATTTAGTTTTTTGCTTTTTAATCAAGATTTTTTTATATTTTGTTTCTTTAAAATATTGTTTAATAAAATAATTATTATGAACAAAAACTAATTAATTTCAACTTGTTAAGTAAATTTTTTTTGTGCAAAATAGAATTTTTACTTTTTCAACAAATAGTAATGAATCTCAACAGAAAGAAATTATTTTCTAAATAAACTTATTAAATTAAACAAAAAGTAATCATTTTCAACAATAAATTTACAACTAATTAATTTCGATTGTAAAATAATATTGTATTATTTTCTATATATTTTAAATAATATTTTCAACAGAAAGTTATTATATACAACAGAAAAATAAACGTAAACTAATTAATTTCAACATGGAGGTAATATTCTCTCCTTTTTTTGAAAAGTTGAAGAAATTTGGTGTTTTATGAAGATTTTTTTATAATTTCCAAATTTCTATATTCATTCAAAATTTATTTTGATTGTATAACTCTTTTGTATTCATCAAAAATAATCATATTTTTACCTAGATTATTTAGTAAATAAAACAAAATTAAAAAAAAAAACAAACACCAAAATTTTGTTTAGAATTTTGCCAATTTTTTTTTTCAAAAATATATAAAACTATATTTTCTAGAGTTTTTTGGATGCAGATTCGAAGTCTGATATGGAATTTGAAATGTTTTGACGAAATGCAAGAGATAAGAAGAGGAAGTCATATTTTTTTACTTTTTTGCATTATGTTTTGCTTACTGAACTTTTCCGGAAATTTTTATTTTTAATTTTTATCAGAAAAGCTTTGAAATTAAAGAAAAAAAGTCTTAATAAATAAATATTTTCAAAATCAAAAAATTTTTTGCAGAAATTTTTTTATAATTTAATTCTATCTGAAAGATACTCAATGCTTTTAAATGATTAATTTATTTTATTTTCGTAAATCATTGCATACTCCCCCGGGATTCTGGTAATTGCCAAAAAGTTCAGTACCCCAAGTTAAGACTAGACAAACCCAGCTTTTTTCTTTCGTTTACCTCTCCTTTGAGATTCATATATAAAAATCTAAAAACCAAAAATTTATCGGCACATCACGTTACATCTCTTCCATGTTAAAATTTCCTCCCTTTAAATCATTGTATTAAATGAGACCCTAAAATCCAAAATTAAATCAAAAACTGAAAAATAAATAAAAATGACTAAAAAATGTTAAATAATGAAATTAAAAAGAACTAGAGTTGTAATCGATTCTTAGGAAATATTGATGTTTTCGAGGATGAAGTTGAATATGTCAATGGATTTCTATTTAGGACAAAAACAGAGTTGTTTAAAAGTCACAAGTCTCAAGTCAAGTCCAAGTCCAGAATTTTTTTAATTTGCTAGATCAAGCTTCATATCAAAAAATTTATATACTCTTGGGTTGTCTAATGCAATAGATTTGCCATATATCAGAATTTTTCTTTTCAGTCCAATTTTAAATTTTTTTTTTAAAAAAAGTACAAGTCAGAACTTCGAAAAAATAAAAAAAAAAAAGTTTGGACTTAGACTATTTTTTGGGACTTTTAAACAACTCTGGACAAAAATCTCTATTCATGATTAGATTTAAACTTTCCATTTTTCTCTTCAATTTTTTATAATAATTTCAGGAATCAAAATCTTAAGTCTAAGATAACTTAATTTTTATTAAACCCACTAGATAAAATGAATAGTTTTTATACCGCTTCCGATTTTGACCAAATTTTAGTAATATAAGCAAAAATTAAATTTTATCTATTCTATTTTACATCATAATCCCTTTAGATAGTATGCAATGGCTTTAAGACCAATATTTTATTTTTTTTTATTGTATTTGAAAAAAAAAAATTAAATCTTATCAAGTTTATTTTATTACAAGAATTTTATTTTTTCGATGTTAAGTTGATTGTTTGTCTTTTTTTTATTTAATTTAAAGCATATATTTTTTTCACGTGATTAAATAAAAATAGACTTTTTTTGTTGAAAATATTTATTTTTATTAAACTGATATGGTCTCATTTACTTAATCAAATATTAGCCCAAAAACATTTTTTTACTTCAACTCAATGTGACTTGACTATTTTCTTTCAAATTGTTAAATAATTTATTAGATTTTTATAGCTTTGTCATTTGTGAGATATAAAATTAGACAAATTTAGAGCATTTATGGACCAACCACTTATACAGAACGAAGAGTTAGGTAAGCATTTTCATCAAACCCTGATAAAAAACATCTGATAATTGCTTAGAGATTTATCTACAGAATATATATTTATAATGGTTAAAATTTAATATTATTTTAAAATAGTTAATTTTAAAAAATTTTAAAAATGAGCCACAAATTAGACCTTTTAAATTCTGAAAAAATTAAACAATTTGAATTAGAAAGAATTGAAACTTTGCCTACCGGATATGAACGTGAGCCAAAAAAAGGGGTAATCATTTTATTCTAACTGTTCCACTTGGATAATTGATACACCAAGGTTCTGACCAAATATTTGATGCTCTCCCTCCTGGTTGCAGCATTCGGCTCTGCTTTCCAATTTGGTTTCAGCATCGCCATTTTTAATACACCATCGGATGTAAGTAATAAAAATTAAAAACCAAAATTAAATTTTCTTTAAGGTTATTCAATCTTTCTATAGAGAAGTTTACAGTGATCGTAATGGCGAGTCAATGCCTAGTTCAACACTAAATACTTACTGGTCGATTACAAATGGTTTAGTCCCGTTTGGTGGAATGGTCGGTGGCATGTTTTCAGGATTTACCGGAGACTTATTAGGAAGGTATTATCAAAGCAAATAAAATGTTTAAATTAGGCCTTTACTTTTTCATCACTAATTTAACTTCACCTGTAAAAATCTACTTATATCTTTAAAAAATTAATTTTAGCGTTTAAAAGGCAAATTGAAGTTAGAGAACAAGATCGAAAAATCAAAATACAAAATTTAATATTTTTTATAGCAATATAGGTCCAAATAATTTAATTGATTTTAATAGAAACTTTTAAGGAAAAAAAATTTAAAGATTTAAAATTTATCATTTGTTTAAGTTTAAAAAAAATTACTTTAGTTTGAATGCATTAATAGAAAAGCTATGAATTTTAATTTCTTGATTGTTCTTGATGTCAATTTGATTAGGAAACATTATAAGACCTAGTGTACTTAGTAATGTGGTTTTGTGAATTTAAAAAACAAATTGAACAAAAATTTTTCATTTTTTAATAAATTAAAATTAAAGTTAATAAAAAATATTAGAAAAAATACTGCAATTTAGTGCAACATACTTTGTTGCACCTTTTTTATCCTAAATAATTTTTCTCGTGTAAAAAATGACAAAAAAAAAACAAATCAATAAGATTTAAATAGATTATTGATTTGATTTCTTAAAAAATAAAGAAAAAAAAAATTGTTTTAGGCAAAAAAGGTGCAACAAAGCATGTTGCACTATATTGCAGTATTTTTTCTAATATTTTTTAGTAACTTTAATTTTAATTTAATAAAAAAATGAAGAATTTTTGTTCAATTTGTTTTTTAAATTCACAAAACCTAGTAATGTTAAGTATTTTTTTTTTAAAAATTATCGAAATCATTAGATTAATTAAATTTTAAAATTTTAAACGATCATTTTGATTTTAAAATTTGATTTAAAACTTCAATTTGCCATTTAAAACGATTTTATTTAAAAAAATTCTTTTTATATACAAAAAATTTTTTCAATATAAAAAAACTTTTCATCAATGTAAAAATTTCATTTTTTTAAGTACTATAAAAAATTCAACTAGCTTAAAATCACTTCTAAACTTCAACATATTTGGCACCTTCTTATTAGTTTATTTTCTTTTAAAAAAACTTCTATCAGATTTACTTTCCAAATCTAGCATTTTATAATATGATGAAAAAGTTATATCATTATTTTGGAAATAATTCTCATGTCAAAAAAGATTTTTTATATGGAAAGAGTTTTTTTTTTTTAATTTTTTTAAATACATGTAGCATTTTTATAAAGTAAATTTTACTAAGTGGTAAAAAAACAATTTCTAGCCTTTAAATTAAATAATTTTTTTTTAGAAAAAATGGTTTACTATCAGTTAATGCTATCGTCCTGATAAGTACAATATTGAATGTAATATCTAAATATATCCAATCTTATGAGACCATAATGGTATCACGTTTTTTAACAGGCATTTATTGTGGCCTATTCTCTGGTCTACTGCCTCTTTACTTGTCTGAATGCCCTCCCAAAAATTTAAGAGGATCTGTAGGAACCTTGAACCAACTTTCGATTGTGACCGGTATCTTGGTCGTGAACATATTGGGTCTACCGGAATTGCTCGGCAAAGCAGACAGATGGCCGATTTTAGTCGGCCTAAGTCTTGTTCCCGCTTTAGTTCACATATTGCTGGTGATTTTTCCAGAATCTCCTAAATTTCTCTACATGAAAAAAAATGATGTGTCAGGAGCTGAAAAATCGCTGGTTAAATTCCGCAATCATGACAGAGTATTGATTGATGAGGAACTGGAAGAACTTAAGGAAGAAAAAGCAAAAACGGCTGATAATCCGCACGCGGCCTGGTCAGATTTTTGGACCAAAGAAAGATTGAGAAAGCCTCTATTTGTGGCTTTAATGATTCAAGTTTCACAACAATTTTCCGGAATCAATGCAGTCATATTTTATTCAACAGGAATATTCAAAAGTGCTGGTTTAGAAGGAGAATGGCCAATTTATGGAACTATTATCCTTGGCGCTGTGCAAATAGCAATGACATTTGTTTGCATGGCTATTGTTGATAGAGCGGGTAGAAGAATTCTTTTGCTCACTGGAATGATTGGAATGTGCATATCTTCTTTTATGTTGGCTTTAACTAGGATTTTTAGTGTAAAATTTGACATAGAGAATTTTTTTTGGAAAAATAAAATCAAAATTTTAGGAAAAAGTTGAATGGCTCAATTACATGACAGTAGTGTCTGCAGTTTTTTACATCATCTTTTTTTCAATCGGACCAGGTATTTAAAATTTTTAGCTAAAACTTATTGAAATCAAAATTAAGAAATTGCTTACTTTTGATATTGAAAATTATTCAAAAATGTCTTTCTTGTCTAATCAATACTCAAAAAATTTAAAATGGTTGAGGTTGAATAAAATACAAAATATAAAAAATGATTACAAACAAAACAATTTTTGAAAATAATGACTTTTAAATATTAAGCTAAATTTTTTTTCTAAAACGCTAATAAAACATTAAAAATGAGAAAATGACGCCTCAAAGCTTGAATTAAAAATTTATATAATGAATCAAAATTGATTTTTCTGATTCTGAAGTAAATTAGAAATAAAAACTTCTTTAATTCAAATCAGAAAAATCTCAGAAGAATCAATTTCCACTAAAAGCCGAAATTGGCCATTTAATTAGGTGTTGCATAAAGATTGGATATCAAGGTTTGGTACGAAAAAATTTAGCAAATAAATGTATTTCATAAAAAAGAAAATTGGTGGATTATATGATTGAGATAAATTTTATTAATTTTGTTTGTTTGAAATAAAATAAAATTTTTTCAAAAATTTAAAATTAACCTAAAGATCTGAATTTATTGACATGCCTTTTAAAATAGAGTATTCTATTTTAGTGACATGTTTTTCAAAATTTAGCACTGTTTTTAAAAAATATTAAAATTCTTAATTAATGACATGTAATTAAATAAGAACAAATTTTTAAATTATTAAAAGCAGTTTCAGCTTTTATGAAATTCAATTGAAAATGGAAATTTAATTATGTTTTAAATCCGAATTTTATTAAAACTGCTTGTTTTTTTTTAACAAAAGTTAACTTATTCCTTTTTTAAGACAAGTCATATAAATTGAACATTGCTCTTTTTAAAATTAATCCTTATTTTTTACTGGCATGTCATTATTTCCTTTAGTGAAATGTCACTAAATTCGGATAATTACGTTAATTAGTGAAAACTAAAATATTTGCCAAATTTTTTCCCGAGAAGATTAAAAAATCTCTTTATTTTTCAATGCACCTAAAATATTCACAAACTTATCTATTACTACTAAGCAATCGAATTTTAATTGTTAAATCATTCAAAATGCTCTTTTTAAAATATTTCTTTTTGATTTTAATTAATTTTACTTTTTTACTTTAATTTACTTTTTTTTATTTTTTTTTATTTTTTTTTTACATCACCCTCGCGGTGTTTACTGAATAAATAATAATAATTATTATTAAAAACGAAACAAATAACTCAATTCAATTAATAGTAATTAATAAAAAAAAAAAAGAAATTGTTTTAAAATTAATTAATTGACTTTGATTGCTTATTTTTAAGCCTACTAAAAGCTTCTGGAATTTTTTTTTTGTTTTTGTCGACTGTATCATTTTAACTTTTCAATTTATCTAATCTTGAAAACAGTTTTTTTATTTAACTTAATTATTTAAATTAAATTTTTACAAGACTAAAGAATAGGAATTTTTTGTTAAAAAAAAAAAATTTAAATTAAAAAAATTTAATGAATAAACTGAATTTACTTAAGATTATTGAGCAAAAACCAAAAAAATAAATAATGATTGAATCATACTAGAAATTCTCTTTTTCGCAAAAGGATTGTTTGAAAATTTATTATAAATTACTTTTAAGGTGCCATTCCATGGTTAATAACGGGTGAATTATTTGGTTCAGACTCAAGAGGAAAAGCTACTTCAATTGCAGTGTTCGTCAACTGGCTATCTAATTTTATTGTCACAGTAAGTTTTTTATCAGTTAGTGTTTGTTTTTAGTTCTATTTTAAAAAAGGTAACGTTTCCGTTTATTGAGACTGCTATAGGAAGTTATAGTTTCATTGTATTTGGAGTTCTATTGATATTCTTTTCACTATTTATGTTGTTTTTTGTTCCTGAAACAAAACATAAGCCAATTGAAGAAATCAATGACATGTTCAAGAGAAAAACAATATTTTTTCCTTCATCAAAATAATTTAAAAATATTAATTAAATATATTTATTATGAAATAATTAATAAAATTTTGTATTTCAATTTAATTTAATGCATTTATTTCCACATCTTCGTGGACAGCATTTGTGCTCTGGTTCGCACTCTTTATCACTGTTACAACTGTTGTTGAGAAGAGGACAAAAACCTCGGCTTTTATCAATTGGGCAAACCGTGACTGGATCCATACAGACCGCTCCACAACCATTTGAACACTAATTAAATTAGAAAGGAAAATAAACAATTTAAAATTAAATTACGCATTTTTGATTCGGATTTTTGCAGTCTTCGTCTGATTCACAAGCGTTGACACATCCGCCAGGTCCACTAGGTATCGGACATTGCCCTGGTCGAACTACAGGCTTCAATGGTTCTAAACAAAATTTATGACCACATGAATAAGGACACTTAAAAAATATATATTTTTGCTTTTGATAATAAATTAATATACTTACGCATTTCATTTTTCCAGTGCAAGATTTGTCATTCCAACAATTCCCAAATATGAAGTTAAAAATTGAGGTTTTGATGTAGTTTGTCAGAGAACAGCTCTCAACTCTTGGACATCCTTCTAATTTCCGAATTGATTCGGCTAAATGGAATAGTTATTTAAATATAACAACAAAAAAAATTTTGACTTACAATTGCTGACCATAAGACAGATAATAATAGCGGTTAAAATTTTGATCATTTTTTGAAATTCTCATGAAAATTAAAAAAAAAGATGAGCTTTTTATACACCCAAATGTTTAATCAAACATTTTAAATTAACTAATGTTTTATTTAAAAAATGAAAATTCAAATTAAGTATTTATTAAAACGCTACATTAGTAAATATTTGAAAAAAGATTAGTTTGGAGTAATTTAAAATTAAGTTGTTTTTTTTTAATTTTAAATTGGAAATTTTTATCTAAATATTAGTCGTTTTTGAACAAGAATGCCCACAACCATTTGAGATCTTTGAAAATATAATTTAAAAAAATTAATTTTATTCATTAGGCTTACGCATTTTTCTTGGTTTGAACAGTCAAAATCCGATAAGCATAATTCTGCGCAAACACCAACATCTTCGTTTTCGTTTAGAGTATTCTTCATCGATCTTTGTTTTGAAACAGGAATTGAGCAAACTTTTTCCACCACAAAAAAATCGCACTACATTTAAAAACAATAAGTATTATTAAAGAATAATTAAAATAAAGGTATCTTACGCATATTTGACCATTTTTACAATCTGAATTTGTCCTGCACTTTTTTACCAAGAGATTTTTGAAAAATTTAAACACATTTGCTACTGTGAATTCGCTTTTAGGACATTCTGAATGATTATCAATAATTATTAAACATCAAAATATAAAAAAGCTTAAAATCAAATCGTACCACTGGATGATGCAAAAGCAGTGCTCAAAATAAAAATCAAAAAAATTATAGCCTTCATTTTAGCTTTACAAATTAGACATGATAAAATCTACTAATTTAAATACTTAAATACCTCACACAGAGATACTGGTTAATGCCTGTTTAGTTGTTTTTTAACTCAATTTTGGAGCCAGATTTTCTTCTAGCTTTCTTAGATAATGCATTTTTATCAATTCAAGTGAAAAATAATTTCATTTTTTACTAAGAAATAAAGTTAAATATATATTTTTAAACTTATTTTTTTTTATATATTCAATTCAATCGAAGAGACTAGTGTCAAGCCCTGTAAGGGTCGATTGAACTCATTTATTGTTTTTAAAAAAAATAAAAAAAAATAAATAGAATTTTCATTAATAATATAGAATTCTAAAATTCAAATCAAATTTAGCAAAAATTTTACAGAACTTAGTAAAATGCAGATTGATATTGTTCTCAATTCTCCTGTTGAAGTGGTTAGGTTTTAAATCCAGGTCTCTTCCTAAAAATTCATTTAAGAATTTAGAGTAAAAGTAAACGAACTTTCATTCCATGTGGTCGTTGTAGATACCTTTGTGCAGTAAAAAGAACTTGTTTTTGTTTTTTAAGTCATACGCAACCCATTTTTGATCGCTGTTTTTGACCAGTGACGTTTTTGGTCTGCTTGGGGAGTGTTGATTATTAAAAAATTTGTAAATGAAACGTGCAATTCTTTTAATCAACCTGTGTTGGTAACACTCTAAATTGTATTTACTCAATTTGTTATTTAGCTTGTTAAAATCTTCCAAATTGGACACCGTCAAAACAAATTCAAGTGAAAAATAATTTCATTATGAAGGTACTTTAAATAAAGATTTTTTTTACTAAGAAATAAAGTTAAATATATATTTTTAAACTTATTAGATATTTTTTATTAAAAATATTATTATTAAAATTAACATTTAAATTAAATATTTTATTCAATTTTTATTTAAATTTTTTAGAAAACACTTAAACTTTGTCTTATTTATTACATTTTATTTTTTAAATTTTTATTAACATCGCCTTTAAGGCGTTCATTGAAAAAAATAAATAAAAAAAAAAAAAAAATTAAGCTTAACATTTTTATTCTATTAATGATATTTCAAGGTTAATCAAAGACAAGTTAATCAATCTTTTTGACTGATTAAAAATTCATTCATTTAAATTTTGTATAAAATTAATTTTAATTTTAGATAAATATTTAAAAAAAGTGATAATAAAATTATTTGAAAATATAGCAAATAAACTTTCGAATTAAACTGTTCAAATTTTACCAGAATTTACATGAAAATAAAAATTTCTTAAATCTTAATATTATTCATTAAAAAACGAACATTTAAAAGAAAAGCTAATCATTCTTTCTTGTGATTAAATCGAATTTTTTACGGGCTAAGTTGTATTTTTGATTAAATTTCATTTTTCAAATTTGATCAGAACATTTTAAAATTTTTATTTAGATTTTATCGCAGATTTTTACGTTTTTATAAAATTTCTAAGCTTTATTTTTAAAAAGTATTGTAGTTTGTAAAAAATCCATCGAAATTTATATGCGTATTTAAAAATATTTTGTTCAAAAATTTTACTTTGCTTTTTTTTGTACACAAATTGAAACTTGAATTAAAACAAAATTTGAAAAGACTATTGAAAAAGTAGTAGTTTCGAATAGAATCTTGAATATAAGATAAATTTGAATTAATATTTGATTTATTTTTATTTTTGAAATTAAACTTGAAAACTATTTACTTTTAAATTAAAATTTAAGCTTGGCCTTAATTCAAAAAACAACTTGAATTAAAGATAAATTCAACTGAAAATTTAAAAAAAATATTCACCAAAAGATATCTGTAAAATTAAGTGTTTGTCTTCTATTAAGTGTGTGTCAAAAGCAACAATTGCACTAAGTATCCTTAGAAAGACATTCAAATGCTGGACACCGACCATCTTCAGAACCCTCTACACCACCTTTGTCCGCCCACATCTAGAATACACCGCTGTAGCCTGGTCACCACATCTTAGGAGAGACATCGCCTCCATAGAGAATGTCCAAAGGAGAGCTACCAAATTGGTCAAATAGTTTAAAAACCTTGACTACAGTGAGAGACTGGTGAAACTAAATCTTATCTTTATGGAGGAATTGAGGACTAGAGGTGATCTTATTCAATTCTTTAAATGTTACACAGGCACTGACATTGTAAACTGGCACATAGCCCTGTCTGTCAAAGTCAACGGTAGAACAAGAAGAAGCTCCAATCAGCAGCCAACTGAGAGAGCACTTTTTCACTTATAGAGTGACTATGCCATGGAACGTCCTACCCCAAGAGATCGTTCAATCCATATATCCGTCAACCAATTCAAGAACAGACTGGATAAGTACAGACGTAAGGAGAAACCTTCCATGGATGAAGTCATGAGGCTCGGTAGAATCGATACGAGGGAATGGTGACCTAACGAATAACAATCTTCAGTGTGATGGAGGCAGAGCTGGAAGTGACTGTGCTCTAAACACAGTGTACATACCACAGTTACCATAGATTGGAACCTAGTGTTTCCCATCTTCGCAATTCTAGCTTGCTAACTTGTTGTAACTTATATTATTATTATTATTATTATTATTATTATTATTATTATTATTATTATTATTATTATTATTATAAAGAAATAACAAAGTTACTAACTCAATGATATTGTTCTTTTAGATTTTAAAATAGATCATAATTTAAATTTTTCCAAACTTGCTTGTAGTGTTACTTTAATTGTTAACGAAAAATTGTTCAGTTTAAAAAGACTCTTCTATCTATCAAAATTAGTAAAAATACAATTTTCAAAACTTTTATTTTGCCTTATTTTGATTATTACTCATCTTTTTTGTGTTATATCCCAAAAGATGCAATAATCAAACTCGCAAAAAGATATTATTTTGCAATATTTAAGGTGTTTAATTTAAAATATGATTCTCAAAACAAAACAATGATGTTAATAATTTTTTAGAAAAGTACAATTTATATGCTTTTCAGCATAGAATTTTAAATAACATGCTTTCTTTTTCTTATAAAATATTGTTTCATCATAATTCACTTAAATATCTTTAAGTTCAATTGATAAGAAATGACTCAAGAAATTTAATTTATAATTTAAGGAATAGATGAAATCTAATCGAACAAATGTCAAAAAAAATTAAAGGAGAAAAAACATTTGGATATTTTTATTCGAGATTAATTAATAGCTTTGTGATAAAGAAGTCAGTGTTAAAATTTTCTGCATTTAAGCTTTCAATATTTAATAATATCAACTTAATTTTTACAGATATTGTAAAAAAATTTAAAAATTTTAATTTAAGCATTAAAATTTTAAATTTTTTCAGCTAATTTTTTTTTGTTATTTTTTTATACACAATTAATCTAAATTTAAATTTTATTCATTTTATTAAAAATGTGAACAAATAAGGTGAACAATGTGTCATCTTTTACTGGAACAATTCTTGTTCTCAGGTTTTTTGAGCAATTAGTTCACCTAATCTAAAAATTTTTCATCTATTTAGAAAAAAAACTAAATTCAATATTAAAAAAATAATAATTCAATTGATAAATAAAAATTAAAAAAATATGATTGAAAAAAAAATTATATAAAAAATTTAAAGTTGGGCGGAGTAGGTAAAATTTGCGAAATAAATGAATCTTAATTTCCACAGTAAAACACTTGAAGGGTGATAAATTAATTTTAATTTTCTTTAATTTTTATTATTTATGTTTAAAGGCAAAGATTTAAGTAAAGAGGGAATTTGAGTATTTTGGATTGTTGAAATGGTAATACCAGGTAAACTAGATCAGAGCAAATGCTATTTCTAAAACTCCTACAAATTAAAACAAAACAAAAAAATCATTAACTTCATTTTTTTATTTTTATATCAGTTTCGATAACCAGTTTCGTACAGTGTTAGTTTTTTGGTGTGAAAAATCATAAGAAAACGTCAAAAATAGCATTAAAAAATGTTTCTCACCAAGACACGTCGAGTAGCTAAATGAGAAGAAAACCAAGAATTAACAAGACTTAAGATAATATTTATTTATGAGAAAAAGAAAAGATAAAAGTGTAGAATACACTATAAAAAATTAAAAATATGCATTAAAATATCGAAAAAAAAAGATTGACAGAAACATTATTTTAAATATTATTCAATTTAATTTAATGTAAAAATTTAGGCGTTTTCATGGATTATTGATTTTAAAATCTATTTTAGACAAATTGTTTATATTTCTAGCTTTTTGATTTTATTTAATTAAATAATTAATCAAAAATTTAATTTCTTTTCTAAAAATTCTAAAAATTAGATGAGTCTAGAGCTCAGTTAAATTGCATTAGTCATTAAGAAAGTTAACCTAGCTTTATTCTTTATTGTTTTTTTTATAAAACCCAAAACTAATAACTAACTCAAGTCGATATAAGATAAAAAGTGTGTTTGTATGTCTCTCTCCACGAACACTATTAACGTTTGTAACTTAACAGAATGTCAAGTTGATAACTGAAAAGTTAATTTTTAAATTTGTAAAGTGAAATTAAATTTTAATAAAATTAAAAAAAAATTTAAATTATATTTCTTAAGAAAATTCTATTCAAAAAATGTTCTATATAAAAGTATTCTTTATTTATTAATTCTAAGCTAAGGCCGATCGCCGACCACTTGCTCAGTGACCCGTAAAATAAGGGGCACTGTGTTTAGTATA
>QEOQ01000092.1:1104064-1165216 GCA_010279815.1 Brachionus plicatilis | reverse complement strand
AAAAAAGTGCCATAGTTTCTATTCACAATTTTAGGTATTCAATGGTAAAATAAAATTAGTTGTTTGACTTTTGATTGATAAGAGACTGTAGGATATGAAAACTAAGCTACATCAAATCTACAAATCTGGAATATTAAGCCTGATATGTTATCTTTACTCCCTGTCTTAAATATATCTCTGAGCTTTTGGACTTTGACATCGTTTTTTTGATTTGAACGGTACTCAGTAATGTTATTCAGCTTAACAAGTTTGCATTTGTCCTGTAGTGACATGTTTTCCTCTTCCAATTCTCTGGTAATGTCCAGGATTACGCTAATGAAGTCATTCGGAATCGGTTGTTTTGCTAGCTCAATCATCATCTTCTTAGTGAATTCATTTTCAATTAATCGATTGAAAAAGTCAACCTTAATGTTTTTGATGATGTAATCCGTAGGCATGATATTCAATGACAAGAATAAGCTTGTTGTACGACACCTCCTTGGTATAGTTAGTAGTCCTTTGACTATGTTACCCTCTGTTCTTTTTATGTCAGCCAGTGAGCTCGCATTTATGTTCATATTCTCACACCCATAAGTTAAAGCTGGCCTCACATAGGTCTTGTAAAGATGGGCCTTCATATTTGGATGCATTTGATTTGTTACTATACCCAGAGTCTTCAGCTTTGACACTGCATTTATGGCTAGGCTCTTCCTCTTGTTCCAATGTTTAATATTATTGAGCTCATCTGATATTTCGAACCCAAGATACCGCATTGTATCGACTCTCTTAATATTCTTCCCATCTAGGGTCAGTGGATTATCAGACGTGTCTATTATTCTATCTTTTGCTCCCTTACTAATAAAATAAATAAATAAAAGTATTCTAGAAGAATTTTCTTAAATTTTAACGAATTAACACATAATGTTATTATAAATATTTTATTTAAAAAAAAAAACATATAAAATATTTTACACAAATTTAAGTTTTGATGATATGAAGTTGCTTTAATGAGCTCAAAATGTGCTGCCTCTTTAAAAAGCATTTCATTCCAAAGACCAAAAGTTGGTATTTACAAAAACCCTGTCATTTAAATTAACCAATATTATCTTAAGTTTATATATACATCAAATATAAGTTACAAATATGGATAATAAGTGACATGGATAAGTGACTTTAAAATTCCATTCAAATGAAAAAAAGTCTAGCAAACTCATAGCATTCGATAAAAATGAACATTTTATAACAATAAATAAAGTTAAACAACTATCATTCAAAAGCTGACAACAGTCCAGCGTCCACGGGCTCCATACAACATGGACACATAAGTGATCTGATCAACCAGGCATCAATGCAAGACTCGTGAAATGTGTGCATACACGGCAAGTACTTAATGCGATCTTTTATCTCAAAATCAATCATGCAAATGGCACATCTTTAATAGATTAAAAAAAAAAAAATTATTAATTTTTTATTAAATAAATATTTGAAGTGCCTACTCTTTGTGTTTTTTATTTTCATCATAGTCCCCACAAGGCAGTTGATCAATTAAAGCTTTGCGCTTCAGCAGCTTGATTTGATCTTCTTCGGTCAATTGGTCAGCAGTGCGCTGAATATGAGGAGACAAGTAATAAACTTGCTGGGTGGAGGCTAAGTTGAATGGTTGATTTGGCAAAGAGGACGAAAGCGCAGCTTCCTCGGTTGATTGGGATGCACCTGTGCCACTGAAAGAGTTGAAGCTTCGCTCCCTACGCGCCATAAACATTCGGCTTGGGTTCATTAAGCTCGGGCTGAACGAGTGACTTGAATCGACCAGCTGAACATAGCGATTTTGGCCGCTTCCGCGAGTCCTGCGTCTTTGTCTGTGCGCTCCAGATTCGGCCAAAGTTTCCTCCGAGTCTTCTGAGGACGAGCTCATGGATCGATCCAAGCAGTTTCCCATTGTACCAATTCTCTAAAACAAACTGGGCAAACTGACTTAAATTTTGAAACGAAAATGAATAATTAGCTGGAGGAAAACAAAAAGAAAAGCAACAATTTTGTGTAAATTCTAAGCTTGAGAATTCTACTAGTCATAAATATTAAGAAAATAATAATAATAAAATATTTTAAATTATGAGTAAAAATTATGGCAAATTGTTTGAAATAAAAATGTGATTCACGCAATTTAGTTGTATCATAGAAAAAGTAAAAAACTTGAACATACTGCGCGGTTCTAAAATTTATTTTAAAAAATTTTGAAATCGATTTAAAAAAAAAAAAAAAACTTTGCAAAATTTATAACTGGTTAATTGATAAAAAAATTTTGGAATTTTGTTTTTGATTTTTGATCTTTTTTATTGTTTTTTTAAAAATAAAGGCAATTTGTTTTAAAAAGTTTGGAGACTGTGAAAAGTGCAGCCATTTTAAACCTATTTAGATAAGAGTTTTTTTAACAAAAAAAGAAAAGATAAATACACTATTTACCCAAGGCGATAGTAATGCTGAACAGCTGATTGACCTAAATCTGTTGAGCCATCAAGTAAACATAAGACACTTGAGACTAAGATAAAGAATTGATTAAAAAATTAGATTCAGATCTTTTTTTTTTTATTTAATAAATAATTTTAAATTTAAAGTGAATTTGGTATTTTCAAATTTCGGCAACCGCCTCTATTTGTTGCTAATCAACGAGATCTGGTTGAAAAAACGAGTGTGCAGGATCAATAGCACTGGCATTTTTCTTTATGGACCCAGTAATTATTATTTTTGGGTTTACTAACCTAAAGCTTGAAAAATTAATTATACTTTTTTTTTTCAAAACAAAAAGAAAAATCAAATTTTTTATTTATTCCTTTAGATTTTAATCTTAGCAACAGTCGGGTTATGCTTCTTAATATTTACTTGAGGATTTTATAATTTTCAGAATAATATAGCCCTTTTCATAAGAATAATTAATCAATCATACTTTAAGAATATACTAAACTATTTGATCTATGATAATCTATTATTTAAACTAGGCCCCAGTCGGCTCATATTTCTAGCAAATTTAGATTAAATCACGAATTTTGAAGCATTTTAAATACCTCTCATCGTCAAATTATTTTTTTCTAAAATTCAAAGATAGGTATTTTACAGTCTAAATAAATTTTTCGAAAAAATATCGAAAATAATTTTAATAACTAGTAATTAAAGAAATTTTTTTAGCAAAACTCTTCTATTTTTCAAAATATGATGTAGATTTTAGTAAATGATTAAAATTGGTGAATAAAATCAGAATCAAATATGGAAATATTATTTAAGAAATGTGTAACTTTTTTTCAAATTTTAAAAAATAAAAATTTGATTGAAAAAAAAATATTCAATTTTAGAGTGAATCGAATATTTTATTAATTCACTTGTTGTTTCATCCATTTTGTAATTAATGTGTAAGCTAATTAAGTTTTTGGATTTTTTACAAATTTGAAAAAAATATTTTAGAAATAATTTTGATTTCCAGTTAAAAAAATTTCTATTTTTATTAAAAAAAAACTAAAACTTCTTCTATCACAAAATTAAAACGAAGAAATCTAATCTGAAAAAATTTTTATCTGATTGAATTATTATTTTATGCCTGATTATTTTTAAATAAAATTTACAAGATGATAAATTGCTCATAAAAAAAACTTTAGGACTTTTTTAAAGCACATAACTTTAAACCATAAAATTAAAATTCTTCATTTAAAGTTTATTTAAAGTTTAAAATTCTAGCTACAATCTGAAAAGAAAAAAAATCCAATTTTTAATTCTTTTTTTATGTTACTAATTTATGATAAATCTTAAGAGTAACTCTTTGTCAGATGGTAAAAGGTTATTTACCATTTAAAAGTGAACATAAGTTAAATTTAACCTAATAATAAACGTATTGAATATTTTATATGATAAATTAAATAAATAGAAATAGCCAAATATACATTGATCTTACTTGTTAATGAAAAAAATTATATTAAATAAAAACTGTTTACATGTTTTAAAGTACAGAAGTAAAATAGGTTTAAAATTCGATAAATAACTTTTATCAATATATCATTGAGCTTAGAAAAAGAAACAAATGCTAGAAACTTTGAAAATTTAAACTAGTAGAAAAATAATGATCTTTAACATATTGAAAAATAATCAGAAAAAATTATACTTTTTCTCTCTTTTTCAAGTCTGGTTCTTTTAAAAACTTTTCAAACAACACAAGTCTATATATTAATATTTTTCATGTTTAACTAAATTTTTTTTTACTTTTTCTTTTTTTAATCTTTTAAATTTCTTTTAAAATAAAATATGAAAAAAACGACCGTCTAGCTTCTAAAGAAAACTTTTATTATTGATTTATGATTAAAGATCTTATTATATATTTCACTTAAAAAACTAAATCACTTGGCATCAATATTCTAAAAAAAACATTATGTTTTTTAAAACAAAAAGCTTAAATCAGAAAAAAATATCACCCTGATTTTTTTTGAATCGATTCAGTAATATGAAAAAAAAAGAAAAAAAATTGAATTTTAACTGAAAAATATCATTAAATTAATTTGTGTTTAAGTAAAAAAATCCAGTTTTGATAAAGCATTGAATAATTTTGACATTTAAATTCTTTTTTATGTCAAATTAAAAATTTGATTTATAATAATTAATTTTGCAAACATTTTTATATTTGCTGTATAATGTAAATTTATTATTGAAAAAAGTAATTCTATTATAGAAATTTAACTTTAATTTAATTAACAACTTTTTGATTAAGTTAAAGTTATTCAAAATTAAAAAAAAAAAAATTATACTTTTTTTTTCGTTATTAAAAAAATTAATCAATTTTCTTGTTTATTATCAGATGACTGTTTTATTCATTTATTTTAAATATAATTTGTTTATAAAAAAAGGTATAAAATTTACTTTGTTAAAATATCATATGGAAAATTTTATTTTAATGATTTGAAACGAGGATTTTACGTAAATTTACTTTTTAAAATTTTTAATTCAAAATTCTCTAAAAGTTCCAAATAAAAGTCCGAGTCATTAAAAAAATCAAAATCTGGACTTAAAAGAAAATAATAAAAAAAAGTCTTTGTCTTTGACTTGAATTGAGACTTGTGACTTTTAAACAACTGTGAATTTACTAAAAAAGTAATATTGGGTAAATTAGCCTAAAATATAGTTTTTTTAAAGAATAAATCTTTAAAAAATTTTTTTCGTTTATTTACGTAAAGAAATTTTTCAAGCCCGTTAAGGTACTCATTATCCGCCAGGATAGAAAAGGGACATTAATTTTTTTCTAATTTTCATTCTTTTTAATTTTTTTTAAGAGTTTTTAGTAGTTAGACAATTTTTCTACTTTCTTTAATCAAACAAATGTGCAATTATTTTCCATCAAATTGTATTATTTTCAATTATTTGCTGAATTTTTGTATTTATAGGTCCGCAAAGAATAATGATCTGAAATGCAAATAAGTACGATCATTCAAGTGTAATTCAAAGCCTTCCTAAAGATTTTTAAGACTGTTAATGCCAAAAAAGTAAATGGAAAATTTTTGGAGCTAAAAACTCACAGTCAACCTAATCTAGACAATATCTTAATTAATTCTTAATTTTTTTTTAGCTCGATTAAATTTCAAATTGCAATAATTAATAAAATTAAAATATTAATTTTTTTAAGAATCTTCATTCATTAATTGTAAAAAAGAAGTGTTAAAAAATTGAACTTCATTTCAGATAATTCCAAAATCCACTTAAATTCTTTTCATAGTTAGTTAGTACTAGTTCTCTTACTTTGTTGGGCTCATGTGGACTTTCTGATCAAGTGTTCACAAAAAAATGTGATAATAGGTGTCATGTCCAGAATGTGATCAGTGGTCAATGTGTATAATTATAGTAGAAAAATTAATAAACACGCCAAACTCTTAGCAAAAAATTTAATTTAACAATTTATATAAAATATAGATATTAATTTTCCTACAATGATCACATATTTTTTGACCAAAACGTCCATTAATTAACCAAAGAATAAAAGAAATTTTTTTTTTTTTGTGTTCAGTAAAACTTATAATTTTTGCTAAACTTAAATTGAATTTAAAAAAAAATTAGTTCTATTTTTTTGTAAAACAAGAAAAATTTTAACTATTTATTTTTCTTGGAAATGTGCAATTTAACGCCCTTTTCATTTTTCATAAATTCAGCATAATTTGGTAAGAAAATAATTAAAAAATTATATTTTGAATTTTCATTTTTACTAAAATTAACCAAAAATATCGAAAAATTACGATAATTTTCGAAAATTTTCGTAAATTCTTGATTTTTGACTTTTAGGATTTAAAGGTATTTTACGTGAATTATCGTAAATTTAGTAAAATTAAGGAAATTAATCTAAAATTTGAACAAATTCTCGTGTAAAATCACCACTGCAGCAATTTTTTTTTAAACTTTTTTTTTCACATTTACATAAATTTAATATTATATAATCACTTAAGGAGAAAAATGTTTTTGTGATTAGTCACAATGAGTCCAATAAATATATTTATAATCAAAATGATCACATTCTGGACATGAAACCTATGATCAAATTTTATTGTGAACATTTGATCACCAAGTCGACATAACCCTTTTGTTGATATGAGCTAAATACTTATGTTTTTCCTTAAGCCTTCCATAGAGGGATCCCATCATCTTCCTTTTACCAAATTTTTCTATAACTTCTCTTTCTTTAAATTTCATAAAGAGGATTTTGAGTCACCAGCATACACCTCCTTCTTTTTGATACATAATCTGGAACGTCATATATGTACAGAAAGTTAATATTGGACCAAGAACAGACCTTTGTGAGATCCCTTTGAAAATCATTGACCACTCGAATACAAAATCACCAAGTACAAAATACAGTAGGTATTCAAAACGCTATTTAAATCATTTCTGTCTTTTTAAGATAAAAGTTAGTGGATTATAAATACATAAAAATAGAACCATAATAAAAATTAGGATTAAAAAAATTTAATTTTTTACCAGTTTTTGTTCTACATTAATTTACTATTTTTTTCAAGTTAATTTCAAGTGATAATTATTTCAAAAAAAAAAATTATTTCTTAAGAAAAGCTAAATTTCGGTATTTATTGGTTTTTTAGAATAATTAAAAATTCTTAATATTTTGATATCCAGTACTGCTTCGAAAAGTTGATTTTTGGTAAATCTGAATGTAAGCTTAAGCTTTTAAAGCTAATTTTAAGTTTAACAAGAAATTAACACCAGAAAAATGTCAGTCTTTTATTTATCATTTAAAAGAAGTTATTTGAATAATATTAAAAATAAATTTAATGAGTTAGGCTATTAAAATTTTTACTGAAAAATATGTGGATTGGTAGAATCATTTAAAAGTAAAAAAATAACAATTTATTACAGAATATTAAACAAAATTGAAAATTAATTTTTTTTGTTTTTGTTTTACCAAAATTTTTCATAAAAAAAAATTTACGTTTAACTTTTCTTTTTAATCTTAATTTTGTTTTATTTAACTGTTTGCATTTTGTATTTTATTCAGAAAGAGCTGTAGTTTAGTTCAGATAAGCAATAAATATCTTGAAGTTTAAAGAAAATTAATATAATAATAAAAATCCATTTTTCCTTATATACCGTAAAACCTTGCAAACTACCCCGGGGTTATAGTGTGTAATTTGCTATTTATTTATTTGCTATTACTTATTTTTTTTATTAATATTTTAATTCTCTTCGAAAATTTTGACTTAAATAAATTTACTTAAAAACTAACATGAAAAGTCCACAACTACCACCTCTTCCTAAAAAAAACGAGGTAGGCAATTCGACAAAATGATTATTCAAAACTCGTTTGATCAAGCAGGAATAACATCCAACATTATCGACCTATTTCATAGACAGCTTAGGCATTTTATTATTAATCAAGAATTTATTGATGATGTAGAGGATGATAATGCGCAAGATTTGAACGCTTTTATTTCAGGGGATGAAGCTAACATTCACGATTTAGATTTAGATGACTTTGACGATGATGAAGATGATGAAGATAATTCAGACACAGAAATGGCTTAGTTTTTGTAAAATATTAAAACATTGTATAGTTATAATTTCTCTTTTTTTAATATTTTTTTTTAATTTTTTTATTAATTTTTTTTCAAAAGTACCGAAATTTTCTTTAAAAGCCCAGTCAAAAATTAAATTTTTTTTCGTATTACCCCATCAATTTAAATAAATAATTTCAATATAAGCCCGGGCTTCTAATTTATTTTTTTTTAAATAATTTTACAGAATAAATTGCTGTTAAATTATAACCCCCCCATTTTCTCGTTTGAACCCCATGGGGTAGTTTGCAAGGTTTTACGGTATGTTGATTTTAAGCATTTTCAGCTTTTTAAACAAAAATTTACCGAAATTTACGTTAATTACTGACAAAAATTTAATTTTATCTTATTTTAACATTTATTAAAAATTCGGAAAATATTTTTTTTTCATGAAAATTGTTTTTTTTCGACAAAATTTGGAATTTTTTTTACTGAATTTTACAATAATTATGGAAAATTAACGATAATTATTTTTATTTTGCGATAAATACCGTTTCTAAGATTTAAATAAGGTAAAATATGGTGAATTCATCGTATCGTAGCAGAACTATAAGTAAATTTTTGGAGTTAAAAAATTTAGAAAAAAATTTTTTGGTTTGTAAATTTATCATTTTTCTTGACTTTATCACATGAACAAAATTATAAAATTAAATTATTTTTTCTAGACGACAAAAAAATTTTTTTTCATAAAAAATTAGATCATTTCGGTAAGACCTTATTAAATTTTTGTGGAAAATTTAGACAAGAATACGCCATTTAAAATATATTAAAATTCAATGAAAAAATATCTACTAAATATAATTTTATTTTAAATAAATAATTGAAAAAAAAATAAAAAAAACCTAATAAATATTTTTAAAAATTTACAATTCGTTCGTTTAAAATTTTCTAATGATAGCTAGCATATGATTCCATTCTTTCCCGCTTGTATTGCTCGAATTCGCTTGTATTTTCGTCATAATTACGTTTCTTTACATCCCTTTAGAATAAAAAAAATTAATAAATTACAAAGAAATTTTTTGAGTTTATCATGAATTGCTTACTTTCTACTTCCCATTTCTCTGAATCCTTTGGCAAACGGATTATTATTTATTTTCAATTTTGTAATCTTAAATTAATAATCTTAAATTATTTTCAATTAATCATAATTATTTTTAGCACTTACAGCCTCGTTTTGGTACGAAGTCACTGCCATGAAGATGGTTTCATCAAAAATAAAAGTATTTATAGCTTTTCCCTCTTCAACTATATGTAGTCTAGGAATGTATTTGTGCATTGAATTTAAAATTATCTTTAAAAAAAAACAATTATTAAAAAAGTTAAAAAACTAGAAAATAAAAATTTACCAGTCCATTTTTGTCACACTGATTGTTTGTTAATTTCAGTTTATGGAAAGAAATTGTTTCTTTCATCCAATTTGAGCCGCTCATGGGAGAATCGGGATGCAAATAAGCCAGACCAGCAAAATGAGGCTCCGATTTTCCAGTCACAGTCCATTCAGCATTTTGGTATCTATAGCGATTGTCATCGAAAGGCACCACATCAATAAACATAATGTACTTTGATGTTGGATTTAGACCAGACACTTTTACTCTGATAGAAGGAAACATGCGTCTTCCAGTCTTGGTAATTATCATTTCAGTTCCAATGTTTTTGAATTGTGTCCATAGGCCGATATCTTGTAGAGTTACTTTCACATTTGGATTTGAAATGGCACTGCTTGGATATTTAAAATTTATATCATTACAATTAATTGTTTGACCATCTAGGTCTTTGCCAAGCTTGGAGATTTTCTCTTTTTTTTCCTCGCACTTTTTTAAATTTTTATTTTCTACACTAGAATTAACATTTGGACTTTGTTCTTTCAAAACATTCAAAGTTTCTTTGGTATTGGCCACCAAATTTGCCTGATTGACCGACTGGGTATCGTAGCTGTAATTGTCAGTTTGTGGATAAGCCAAGTTAGAAGGATAAAATTGGTCATTTTGGTAATAATTGTAGCCATAGTGGTTTTGGTAGTAAGAGTAATTGGTTGGCAGATAGCGCTGATAGGTTGGGGTACTAGTGGCCTGAGTTGATGAGTCATTGTCAGAGCCTAGATCACTGCACACACTGCTTGACCGAGGCTCAGCCAAATTGTACTGAAAAGATTCGGATTTGACAGGCAGAAAAAGAGATGTGGTGGGAGTTATTGAGGCATTTTCATCACTGGAATTAGATAAGTTGTAGTAGTTTGTCAAATAGTTGTCATTTGGGCTGCTTGAATTAAAGCTAGATATGCCACTGGTACTGGAGCTGGCATTGGCAGTGAAAGATGTTTCGACCGGATAGCTTGGATAGTACAAGCTTGACACCGGATAAGAGTATGGAGCGAACATTTTCCAACAATTAGAAGATTTTTTTGATCTTAAAATATTTAAAATTGTTAATTTATTTTTTAAAAATAACTAAACTAAATTTCAGTTTTTATACAAGGTAAAAATTGGCCGAATGATCAAGCGTGATGTTTTACAAACAAAGATCTCTAGAACATGATTATCTCTGTAATTAGATAATTAAATTATAGATTAACGTTTGATCTCGGATTTTTACCTAGCGTTTTTTTCGTAGTGATTATTTTATTTCAAGATTTGCTAAAGCCTAAAAAACTGTTTTTGGGTGGCATATTCTATAAACACTTGGCCTAAGGTGTTGATTTCGACACGGCAAGTTTTTTTATCTTAACGCTTTAGCTTTTTTTTTTTATATAAAAATATAAAATTTGTTTATTAAATTTTGGCCAAATGTTATTCTCTTATATCACTGTGAATATTTGACATTAGACATGATAAGTTTTGGATTAATCCAATTTGATGTGTCATCATGGTAAAGTAAGCTATCTATTGTCAATCGACAGTTTTAATTCCAATCTAATTGAGTGTCTAATGTAATTGCTTAATTAAATCAAATTATCAAGACCGATTTAAAAATATTTTTATTAAAATTTGACAAGTTTAATAATAATTTTTTTTAGAGTTTTTTTTTTTATTGACACAATTGGTAGTTTCATTTGTGGTATTTGTTTTTGAGAAAATCGTCTATTACATCTTTGTCACCCGAGTCAATGACATTCTTGAATTTTAAGTATTCTCGTCTTCGGTCAAAGTGTTTGATCTTGAAAAAAAAAAAAGTAAAAAAATAATAATTTATTTATTTGCTTATGTGTGACTATGTAGATTAAAAAAAATTCAAGAAAAAAAAATTTAAAAAATTTTATTTAAATTGATAGATTAGAATTAAAGGATTTTTAATTTACCCAAGTTTTTGAACAGTCTCTTTCAAACAACTGCCTTTCATTTTGGCATTTTTTTTGGTCCTCAGCATTCATGTCTAAACACTTCCAGTAGACATCTCTTGTTTGCCAGCATTTTTCGCGTCCCTCTTTACTGGTTATGTCAACGCTCATTTTAGGCAATTTATTTTTTAATAATCAAAGTTTATTTTACAAAAAATATAAGAAAAAACTCAAATAATGAAAAATTTCAAATTATAAAATTTTAAATTTAGCTTTTGATGTGTACATAACTGTGTTTTGCCTAGTGTTTTTTTGTAAAGAAACTTTCGGCACCACACCCTTTTAGTCAAATGCTAGTCCTTGAGTTCGTAAAATATTCCAAGACCTGTCAAAACAGGTCCCAAAACGCATAAAATTCCTGTGAATAAGTTTGGCGTGGTTTCATTGATGTAAGATGCAGATACAATGATGCCAACTATGAAAATTAAGATACTGACACCGATCAATAGGCCCTCCCAATCCATTCTTGACAAAAAACTTTCTATTTGTATTTTAAACTAATTTTTTGGATTCACTTTTTATTTTAGACCAATTTTAAAATTTTATTTTTAGATGTCTTAAATTTAGAAAATATTTGTTCCAATTAAAAAAATAGGATAAAATAAGCAATTTTTTATTTTTTCTTTAATTGTTCATGTTTTCGCCTCTTAAAATTAGAACCCAAATAAAGCTCAAATGTAAAAAAATAAAAATGAACTTAAATATTAAAGGACTTTTAGTTAATCAAATTATTTTTATCCAGTTTATGCTAATAACCTTATGACTAGAGTAAGGCCCGGCTAGCTCAGTTGGTTAGAGCGTCGTGCTAATAACGCGAAGGTCGTGAGTTCGATCCTCCCGTTGGGCAAATTTTTTTTTTTTTTAAATTAAATTTTTTGTAAAAATTTAATTAAAAAAAAAAAATTAACAAAATAATTTTGAAGGTTTAAATTTTTTCGAAAAATCTTTAACAACTCTGTAGTAATGGATTTAAAATTTTTAAATTTGAACTTGGAATTAATCTGTCAGTCTCTCAGAAACTGTTTTTTATTATCAGAAAACGTTTGGAATGAATTAGATAAAAAACCCGAATAAATTGAGGTGAATTTCATTTAACTCTAATCCAAACTTCCATGTAAATGAATTAGATCATTAGATCGAGCACAATTAAAATTTGAAAGTCATCAATAAAAAACAGGGACCAAAATTAAACTTGATCAAAAAGATTATAAATTTTATAAAATTCAAAAATATTTTTGGAAAGATGTCCAAATTTCAAGATTTATTTTGGGTATTGTTTCATACTAATCGAATAATCGAAAAAATTTATTCAGATTCAAAAACAAGAAACAATTAAAACATTTTTGACTTAATTATTTTAAATTTTGGAGTTTTTAGGTTTCTAATTAATCAGTTAGTCCAAGGACAATCATATTTATTAGATTAAATAAAATTCGAAGGAAAAACAAAAGATCAAAATTTTTTTAAAATTTTCTCCATGATTATAATTCCTCTTTTGACAATTCAATGAATAAAAGAAAGGCTAGATTTAACTCTTTTTAGGTAATTTTTTTTTTTGAAATTTTTTACTAAAAATAAAAGAATATCTACGAGACCTAATAAAAGATTTGTAAAATAATTTAAGGATTTTTTCTTAAATTTTTTTTTTGCATCGTAAATTTTTGAAAAAAAAAAGATTTTTTTTGTTTCAATACAATTTAAGTGTTATCAAGTTATTAGTTTAAATGTTTAAACTAAAATCAAAGTTCTATTAATTTATGCAATTTTTATTCTATAATTAAAAAATAATTCATTAGTAAACTTTATAAATAAAGAAAAATAATTAAAAATCGAATTAAAAATGTATTTTAGCGCATTTTAATTTTGAATAACATCCGAAATAATAAGTTTCTAAAATAAATGATCATTTATCTGAACTGAATGGGACTAATTCTCAATCCTATGGTGTCTTTGCCTATCTCAGTTGCTTGGGTCACTCGACACAATTGACCTTTGAATTCGGGCATATAACATGCTCCACTTAATGGACACTTCTCAACTGGTTTTCCCCTTAAAAAATAAAAAATCAATTCATTGATCAATCAGGATTTACTCTCAAAATATACCTGTATATTGGCACATATGACGCCGCACATATATCAAATGGATTGTATTCATCATATCTGAGTTCATGAACGTTTGTTGGCGAACGTTCACAAGCTGCCAATATTTTGCGTGTCTAAAATTGAAATAACATTATTTATTTATTTTTTTGGTTTAAAGTTCCTTCAGATTAAAAAAGTCAAGAAAAAATAAAAATTTAAAGTAAAAAAAAAAAAAATTAGAATGGAAAAAATGAAAAAGCAATAATATGCAATAACCCTATTTAATAAAAAATATCTCTTAATTAAAATTTAATTTTTTGAAAAATTTTCAACATTTTTTATTGCAGTATTTTGATGTTTATTATGGCAATTTATTCTTTTTGTATCTAAATTTCTAATTGTATCCCTAAAAATGCAGGTTCAAAAAATTATTTCTAATTAATTAGTTTAATTTTCTATTGCATGATAAATTTGACTCAATTGTACATTTATTTTTCTTGAGTTGGAACAATAAATTATTGAAACTAAATTCGTTCGATTGTGCTGCACCATAAATTAAGCTACCAGCTTTTGGGCCATGCACTTAAGTACATCTCACCAATGCTAAAATATTATTAATTGATGTTTTAATCTGCATGTCTTGGCTTGAAGTGCAGCATAATCGAACGAGGGAATACGGTATTATTTTCATTAAAATACTGAATTAAATGATCTTCAACATTTACTAAGCAAATGCAATGACAAACTAGCCACCATGATGCCATATTTTTTTCCATAAAGCGAAAAAGAAAAGCAATTGTTATAAATAAAAATTTTTTTGTCCAGGCTGGATTTGAACCAAAATGAACCAAATACGGAACTAATTTAACCACAAGCTATAAAAAGTTCATATGGTTATTTTAGATGCAAGCTCAATAAATGACTAGCTAAAATTTATTTATTTTATTTAAAAAATAATATTAGAATTTCACTATTTATTAATTTTGTTAATTAATTTATTTGAGGTCAAAATCTTCAAAATTCCATCGCATGGAATGCAATTAAATTGGTTTTTTTAATTTTTTTAAAGATATTTTTTTTAAAGTGAATTGAACTTAATCTGAAATTTTGGAATTAATTAATATTATTAAATTGAATAAGAATTGTCAAGGTTTTATTAATAAAATAAAAATCCTTAAGTAAAATTAGTGATAAAATCAGAAATTAGAGGCATTAATTTTATCTAGTTACCTCTGGGTAATGGTGGTCTACCTCTTGTTTAAACAGCACCAGGTACAGCAAGACAATTATCGACTAAAGATACTGAAGAAAATAATATACAAAATGAGTCAACTCCATCTCAAGTCTCAAAAAAAACAAGAGGTAGACCACCATTACCCAGAGATGAGAATGGAAAATTAATTAGAAATAATTAAAATTTTAATTTTTATTTAAAAATCGAATTTTTTGAACCAATTTTTAATAAATTTTTTTCTTTTTTAAAGAATGTTTTTTTTTTCCTTAAAAACTTAATTTTACCGCATGCAGTTGTTTCGAAACTTTAATAAATTAAAATCGACCTATAACGGCATTTAAATGCTTATTTTAATTTTTTTTTCGCGGTTATGAATCAGTTTATGGTGCGGTAAAACGACAAATTCTTGAGTTTACCACATGGTAATTACCGGATCCTGTCTTAGGCGCGAAAAATCTTTTTTATTCAATTTTAATTTTTTTAACATAAAATGACTGGGATTAGCCGCATTGCGGTAGTGGCAGGGCTAGGTATTAACTGCTGCGCCTATGCGCAAGGGTTTACGGCAAAAAAATGAACCAAGGTCCGTGAGATTAAATCTATTTTTTTTTGTAAATTAAATGAAAAAACAATGTAACAAAGATACTTTTTTAATTTTCTTATTCTTAAATGTTTTTCATTTTTCCTGTTACAAGCTTTATTAGTAATTTTTTATTTGAATATATAAAAAAAACAATATATTTAATTAAAAAAACTCATCCTTTCATTATATAACCTAGCTCTTTTTTTCAAATTCAATCGCTTCCATTTTTTCTAAATCTCTATTCCTTTGTTCCCACTTTGTAAAATTTTTATATGGCCTTAATTTCATCTATTTCTCTCAATCTTTTAAAATGGGATTTTAATTTTTTTTTTTTTTTTTAACACTAAACTTTGAAGTCAAAGTTATGACTAGGACTTTAATTTTAGTGACTTTGACTTTAAACCAGGCCGCCACAACAACTACCTGAATCGTCAAAAAATTCATGTGGTTGGGACTTTTTTTTTTTAAAAAAATTTAAGTCTTTGACTAGACTTGACTTGTAGTCTCATTTTTCAAATTTTTTATCAAAATCTTTATAAATTAAAATTTTCTTATTTCAAAATTGCCACTATTTTTTATGATATACAGTACAAAGTTGAAATAAGTCAACAGAATGTTTCAAAATGTTTGAATAGAGTTTTAAAAATTTTCAAACATCTTGTATTTTTTATTGATTTAATTTATTTGGTAATTAAAAAAAAATTAGGTAAATAATTATTACCAGAATATTAATAAAAGAAACTTGAAAAAATAAAAATAAATAGAAAAATGAAAAGCTCTTTTGGTATGTTGGCGGCGAATCATTGATTTAAGAAGCTCTGTGAAGTTCAGAACAAACAGTAAAAATTGTAAAAAAATTAATTAACTTTTTTTCAAAAAGTTTAAAATTAATTCTGTGAATACAGAATAGTGCAACATTCAAAGTTGCATCAACTGTAAAAGTCTGCTAATGATGTGCAAAGTCTCTGCAAAATGCACTACGCTCGATTATATTGAAATTTAATTTCTGCTAAACTCTGCAAATTTAGCAGACTTTTACAGTTGATGCAACTTTGAATGTTGCACTAAGTTTTATATCCATTTTTCACTAAAAAATATCGAAAGATACAATTACTCGTGCAGCAAAGCGAATAAAATGAACTAGGAAAACAACAAAGTTATTACAAATTAATTAAAATCAAAATACTGCCAGATTGTAAGTGAAAAAATGCCATCAAACGATATCTTTATGCAAATTTTTGTTATTTTGTACAGGATACTTTTGAAGATTGCATATTCATTGATGAATCGTTAATAGAATTGGAATTACATACAATTCGAAAGTTTTTTTTCGATTATCAAGTGTTTTCTATAATCTTTTTAAATAATATTTTTATGTTTCTGTATGTTCAAACATGTTTAATTTTTAATTTTCTGCTTTTGTTTAATTTTCTGTTAACTTATTTTAGCTTTGTACTGTATTACAGTGTTGCTACGACACATGGTTCTGAGATAGAATTCCGTAAATTTTTAATTCAAAGAATTAAATTTTGATTTAAATTGAAATAAAAGAAATAAAAAAACTTTCACTTTTCTTTACAGTTCTTTAAATAATAAATAAATTTTTTGCATACAAATTTTTAATAATTTCTAATTTAATTTAATTTTCAGTTTTTGATATTATCTCTTTAATTTTAGTTTTTATTACATCGGCGAATACCGAATAATATTTTTAATAAATAAATAATTATTAAATATTCCCAGAGTTGTTTAAAAGTCACAAGTCTCAAGTCAAATCCAAGTCTGGACTTTTTTATTTTTTTTCCAAAAAAAAAGGCTTTAAAATTTTGAATACTGAGGAAGAAATTTATCCTAAAATTGCAAAAAAATTCCGATATGTGGCAAATATATTGAATTAGACAACCCAAGAGTATATAAATTTTTTGATATGAAGCCTGATCTAGCATATTTTAAAAAAAAATTTGCAAAGTAGAATTTTTGATCAAATTTCATTTTTTCAAATTTGATCAATTGATTGTTGATTGATTGACAATTGATGATTTTACTTTGCCAAAAAATTCTGGACTTGGACTTTTTTTTTTTCAAAATTCCGACCTAAGACTTAAATTTAATTAACTCTAAATATTCCTCAAATTAGGAAATTGGGATTAAATTTTTAAATTCAACAAACCATTTTGTTTAAAAAAAAAGGAATGCAAAAAATATTTTTAAAAGAAAATTAATAGGGAAAAAAAAAAATTTATAAAAAAAATGGAACATACATGTTGACCAACATCGGGACTGGGTCCTAGCTCGAGCAGTCGCTGAGCGAATACCATAGCAGTTTTATAGTTTTTAAGTTTAAAAAAAAGATTCAAAGCGGTACGTAGAGTCAAAATTTTGTGAATGGGCTGGAGGTTACAGTGGGAAAAATACGCTGCCAATTCGCATGCACGCTTCTGGTCTTCAATGCTTTCTTTAGGCAGCTCTTTTCTGTGCAGTTCCATTTGTAGGCCAATCAAGTACTCTCGACAAACTTCAATTAACTGTTGAGCCTCGGCTATTTCCTGTTTATTTTCCACCACAAGCAAAGGCACACTCAACAGAATAGACCTAAAAGTGTCGATGGCCTCGCTGAACTTTCCATTAGTGGTCAGATCATAGGCTTTTTGCAAACGCTGAATCAAATCATTTAGCTTTAAGCCGACAGCGGGCAGAACATTCTTTTGATTTTGAACATTGAGTGACCGCAGTGGATAGGCAAACAGAGGGGGCAGAGATGGCAGAGCGGTGAAGCAAGTCCTGGATCTGGCATAAGTTTGCATAAAAATTTGCTTGTATTGTTCAAAGTCCACAATGCCAACTTGGTCGTGCAGTAAACGCATGGCTGTTTCGAAAGATCCTGCCAAAACATGATCAACTGGAAGCTTTGAGTTGTTGCACCATTGATGCGCCAGAGAGAAGCCTTTTGTGGGTGGCACAAAATATCCGCTTGAATCCTCTTCAGCCAAATTGTCCACTGCAGTAACATTGAGATCAGCTGGAATCTCTAGCTCGCCATCGTCCACGTCCCATCCTGCTTCGCCCTCCTCATCTTTGGTTTGTGTGTCGACCACTTGTCCGTCTTCATCCAATTCCAAGTCAGCATCTTCGTCCCAAGTCTTGGCAGCAGTGCTAATGTCCACATTGGCTGTTTGTAAGGTGTTAATTGGCGCACTGGGGGCAGCAGTGCTTCTGGCGGTGATGTTTCCTTCAAAAAATCCCTTGGTAATGCTCAACAAAGGCCAATTGGACTCTTGTTGAGATATTGGAGCTGGCGATTTGAGCAGTCTTGCATCTGGTATGGTCTCGGGTGGCGCTGTGTCCACGAATGCTTGCTCAGCCAGACGATCGGCTTCCTCTTCCAAATTGTGAGTTTTGGCAGTCAAGTAGGCCAAAGATTTTTGGCCACAATTTTCCAGTATTTTCACTCTCTCCTGCACATCACCAAGAAACAAAGCTGTCTGAAATTGACCATTTACATCTTTTCTCACCTCGGCTATTTTCATCATTTTTTTGAGCTTTTCCAAATTGCCAGTGATCAGGTACAAAAATGACAACTTGTCAAAATTTTTTGTCCGCTGATAGCACATTTCGACTATTTGATGGTTGCCTTGCATTAGCGCAGCTTCGGCCAACTTTTCCCAGCAATTTTTCTCGTCCAAGGCTCTTGCCGACTCCAGAGCAATGTCTATGTTGCCACACTCGAGCGCTAGGCCAAATCTGGTCTTTTCGTCCTTGACAAAATGGAGTGCCACCTCTGGATAGCCTTTTTTTTGCAGATAGGAAATGATGCTTTGACCAATGAGGACCGCGTTGCGCACCATGTGCAACACTTCGTCATATCTTCTGTTGACCAAGGCTAGCTTAAATTTATACTCTGTCGAGTCGATGTTCATGATGCGCGGCCGTTCTTCACGGTCCAAACAGTAGACCATGTCGCCTCTTATTTTTGTTATGTAAACTGGCAGGTCCAGAGTTCGAATAATGCCATGGTCACTTAAAAATTAAAATTAAAAGGCCGGAAGAACAGAGCCTGTTTAGTTTTTTGATTGTGTTACCCATTTATCAAAGCGTATTTTATGTGGTTGCTGGTAGTGTACACAAAAACATTGTTGTCGTCCCAGGAACCTGATTTGACTCGGATGTTCTCGTTTATTGAACACAGTTGTTCCAATTTTTTGTCACAGATCAAAATTTCTTTGCAAAAAAATGTGAGATTATTTCAAAATTTAATTGAATTCGGCATTGTGAAATTTGGTACAAAAATCAAAAATAAAATATTAAAAGTGCTAAAGCTTAAGTTCTGAAGGAGCAGAACATGTTCTGTAAATTGTGGCAACTGATACCTCCTTTGTATAACCAATATACTGATTCTGAAAAACTCAGAAAATAGTAAATTTGGGATATTACATTATATTAAAAATTCAATTCAACTTTAAGTGGTGGTACAAAGGATGTATCAGCTGCCACAATTTACAGAACATGTTTAGGTCGGTCCAGATTAAAGTTCTGGCTTATTTTATATTTTTTTTTGTTTTTGTACTAAAATTCTCAATGTTCTGAATTATGCAGAATTTTGCAGAATCAGTTTATTGGTGGTGCAAAGGATGTATCAGTTGCTACAATTTACAGAACATGTTTTGATCCTTCAGAACTTAAGCTTTGGCACTTTTAATATTTTTTTTTGATTTTTGTACCAATATTCACAATGCAAATTCAATTCCAATAGTTATTAAATACAGTGCTGCCACGATACCTTGAATTCACCATATTTTACTTAAATTGTGGCAAATTCACGATATTTTGGCAAATTGAAGTTTCAGATCAAATTTTAAGATCAAAACGATCATTTAAAATTTTAAAACTTAATTAATCTAATGATTTTAATAATCTTTAAGAAATAAATAATAAATATTACTAGACATGTTGTGTCTAATAATGGTTCTTTATCAAATTAACATAAAAATGATTGATCTCTAATTTATTTAACAAAAACAATCAGTAATTTAAATAATTCAGATTTAGTTAATTCACAAATTCAAATAATGTTTCTTTTATTAATTTTCTCTTATATTTATAAGTTGAAAAATGAAAATAATTTTGTTTGAATGAATGGATATAAAAGTTATAAATTTGAATTTGTGAATTAACTAAATCTGAATTATTTAAATTACTGATTGTTTTTGTTAAATAAATTAGAGATCAATCATTTTGATGTTAATTTGATAAAGAACCATTATTAGACATAACATGTCTAGTAATATTTATTATTTATTTCTTAAAAATTATTAAAATCATTAGATTAATTAAGTTTTAAAATTTTAAATGATCGTTTTGATCTTAAAATTTGATCTGAAACTTCAATTTGCCGAATATTTTTAGAAGCTTTAACATTTCATTAAGTTTGGAATTTTATGTTCTCTTTGAAAATTAAATTAGTCTTTTGAAAAAATTTTTATTTTTTTTTTAAATTGAAATTTTTTATATTTTCAAAAGCTTGGAGCTTTCCAAAGATGTGTCTAGACCGGGAAGAATAGTTCATCTTTGAATAACATGTTATTTAGATAATCAAAAAGAGAAAAGATTAAGTAAAAATAAAAATAAAAATTTCGCCTTATTTAAATTAATCATACTTTTACTAAATTAAATATTTAAGACAAAAAATATCATATATTAAAATCAAAATTAAATCTCTTGAATTTGTATGAAAATTTTTGAAATATCCTAAAATCTGTACTTCCTGGAAAAAAACAAGATAAACTTTTTGATAGCTCTTGAAATTCTCTACAAGTATAATGATACAAGTATCTAAGTATAATGGGAGTTAGTTGGGGGTGAATCGTACAAAATTGGTGGTCAGTAAGGGGTTAGGTAAAAATTAAAAATACGAAAATATTAAATTTAATTAAATTAAAGAAATCAAAATTAAAGTTTTTGTATTTTGCTACAGTCAAGATACTACTTTTTAAATGAAAGAAAATTTTTATAAACTTAAGATTTTAATCTTTCTGTACTTTTTTTAACCAAAATCCATTAAATTAAATTATTTTAGATCTAAGATATAAATTATTCTCACATGCATCTTATTTTTTCCAATTTTTTCACAGAAAATGAGATGGAAAAAATTACTTGAAAAAATGTTGAATCGAAACAAACTTTATGCCGACCCATGCGAAATTCATTACAAGCTGAGGAAAGATATTTTCTTTTTTAAAAAATTAAAATGATAAATAAAAATAGCTTTTCGAAACAAAGTTACAACATATTTAAGTAAAATAAAATCCTTTTTAAAATATTATTTTCTCCTAAAATTAAATTTTTGATTTTTTTTAAAGACAGTCAAATTATGCCATATTGATGTTTAATTTTTGTACTTTTGGCTCGTAAAAAAAATTACTCTAAGCTAAAAAAGTTGTTGTTTTTAATATTGATTTCAGTTTTTTAGAAAAAGAAATATTTTTGATCTTTTTTTACCTATTTTTGGATTTTCTGGTGTTGACACCACTTCAAATAGAAATTAAAACTAAGCATAACCAGGAGAAAAACTTCTTAAAATTTGCTTAAACCTATCTATTAGCTTGAAGCTGTTTGAAAATAAATAAAAAGTAATTAAACTTACGGTGTCTGGCTAAAATGGCCACGTAAGACATATCGTTTGACCATACCACGTACTTGGCTTTTGGTATTCGAACCGAGCCTAAGGTTCGTTTTTGCTGCACATCATAAAGAGTGACCATATCACCTTCTTTTACCAATAAATTTCCAGTGCCAGCATAAAATATTTCCTCACAATTTGGTAGTTGTAATTTTTTTGTAGTCTCATTTTTCAAATTTTTTATCAAAATCTTTTGAAAAAAAATAAATTTTTTTATTTCAAAATTGACACTATTTCTTATGATATATTACAGTAATGCTTTTAATTTAATTAAAAATTAATTAATTTTTATTTTTTTTAATTTTCTTTTAATTCTAAGAAATAAATTGAAATAAAAGAAATAAAAAGTTTAATAAAAAATAATAGTTCTTTACGAAATTTTACTCAAAATTTGGTAAAATATTTTTTGATGCTTTGAAAAGTCAAAATAATTTTTTTTTATTTTTTTTTTGAAAATTCTAATATAAAACAAAAAAAATGATCTTTTTGTGGCCCTTTTTGATTTTATCATTTTCAAGTAAAAATTGGTAAATTTACTTAATTTTACCTCAGAACTATGTAATATGTAACAGCACTGTAAAATTTTTTTAATGCCAAAAAAAAAATTGATATAATAATTTATTTTTAATATGCCATTGTAAAATTTCATACAAAACTTTCAATACAAAAATAGAAAAAATTTATAACTCTTGTTCAAAATGTCAAAAACTTGTTCATTAAATGAAACAAAGTGAAACAACTTTTGTTTCACCTGCTGTGGAAGTCTGCAAAATTTGTGAAAATTAATTCCGTTTTATTTTTAATGCTTTTAAATCGGGTGCAATTTTGCAGAATTCGTATAGATTTTGCAGGCTTTCGCAGAAGGCGAAACAACAGTTGTTTCACTTTGCTTCATTTATGGAACAAGTTTTTGACTTCTAGAACAAAAATTATAAAATTTTTTATAAAGTTTTATAACTTACCTAAGTATAAATAAAATTTCGTGAAAAATGCCTATAAAATCAAAATATAATCAATCTTGTGTTAGTAACTTAGGAGTTTTCGTCCATTTATCTACGGTCACCATCTCTTCTTCTGGGAAAAAGTCTTCATTTTCCGATTCATTAGATTAACACAAGATTGATTAAATTTTGATTTTTTAGGCATTTTTCACGAAATTTTATCTATACTTAGATAAGTTTTTACTAAAATTTAGAAAAAAAATATCAATAGAATATTAATATACAAATTTGTTAAAAATCACATATTTGAAGAGATTTTTTAGGAAAAATAAAGCAATAAAGTAAAAAAATTAAATCATAGATTTGTTCAGAATTTTGTCTTGATTTAAAAAAAAAAAAAAAAAAAGTTGGTTCATAATTGATCCCTCGGAAGAGATACGATTTAAACCAGAAAAAACACATTTTTTTCCTTTTTTGAGTCTTAAAGAACAACAACTTTTTAAAGGGTTTGCTTTTTTTGGAACCCTGGGTGTAAATTTTTTTTTTTTAAGTCCTCCCCAAAAAAAATTTTTTATAGGGTTTTCGAGGGCGTAGATTACGAATTTTAAGTTAAAAATGTGAAATTCAAATAGCACTAAAGTTTTGAATTTCGTGAACTTTATTTGCATTAGAAGTTTTGTATTAAATTTCACAATGCCTTTTAGTTTTATGTTTAAAAAAATGAATCTAACCCTTAACCAGCGCTTCACACCGGAACCCATAAACCTATTCCCTAAAATTATACTAAATAAAGTTTAATTTTAAAATTATTAATTAATTTTAATTTTAATAAATTTTAATTTTAAACCTATTCCCTAAATTTTTTGAAACTTAAAAAATAAATTATATATCATCATTTTAAAGCATTAAAAACGATTTTTACATTTTAAAAAAATAAAGGCCTTTCAAAAAATTACAGTATGATTTTTATCCAAGACAGCAAAACGGTTTCTGGCAACCCAAACAGCAGTTAGTCCGGCAGATCTTCGGCCCTCAGGCGCTAAACACAAATTAAATCATCATATTTTTTAAATGTTATGTATTAAATTTTTTCAATTTACCATCGGGACTTGATGAATCATTTTCTTTAGGAACAAAGTACATATCATAGGAACAATTGTCTAAATTTCCAGCTATGCGGTTCGATAAAAGAACGGCATTTTCAGCTGGATTATATGACATACTGTAATACGGAGCTCTTCCAGTACTTAAAAAAAAAATAAAAAATAATAAAATTTTGATAAATTTTTTACTCTCTACTTTCTAAGAGTCATCAAAGCAATATCTTTTGAATTGGTAAAATCAAGTCTTCTCAATGTTTTCTCCTTAACATAGAAAAGAAAATTTCCATAAACTGCATACGCTGGTCTTTCGCGCTCAAGCTTGAATATGATCATACCATTGTCATGGCCAGCAGCAAAAAGACTTAGAGTAGGATGCCCAGTGATGATCCAGTAGCGATCGTCCCTTCGGAATGTGTTCAGACACGTTCGCTTTGACATGTCCCAAACTCTAATTGATTTATCCTCGGAATTGCTCAGCATCAATTCCTGCTTTGGATGAAAAATGGCACAAGACACATTGTTGTAGTGACCACGACATGTGTCTACCTCCCAGGCCTTGGTGTCATTCATTCTCCATAACTTGACCTGTCTGTCGTCAGCAGCGCTCACAATAAGAGGCAGAGTTGGATGAAAAGACGCCCAATTGACACCACGATCATGTCCTTCCAACACATGCTTGACCACTGCGTCTGTCTGACCAAAAAGATCTGGTGTTCCGGTCGATCTCTGCAAATGGGAATGAAATCCTTCGGGGCCAGGAGCAACATTTTTTTTTCGCAAGCCAGAAATGTCCCACACACGCACACTCTGGTCCAAAGAAGCAGAAACAATGAAGTCTTCGGACGGATGAAACTGAGCACACATCACATAATGGTTGTGTCCAGTCAAAACACTAACACAATTTCTGGACTGCCAGTTCCATATTCTAATGGTTTGGTCATCAGATGCACTCACAATCCATGGGTATTCGTGGTGAAAAAATGTGGTGCGTATGTAGTCCAAGTGGCCGAGAAGGGTAAACAAGCATCTTCTTTGTTTGTAGTTCCAGACTTTGATTTTGTAGTCGTCACCTCCTGAGACGAACAGTGGTTGTTGGCTGTGAAATGCGATGCCGCGTACTGGACCGTCATGTTCGTCAAATTTGTCGATCATGGTTGACATGCGGTAGTCCCACAATTGGATTATGCCGTTGTGAAGTGATGCAAGTACCCATGGTCGTTTCGGGTGAAACGACAGGCCTTTGACACGGGCTGATTTTGTCTCAAACTTTATAAGCATATCTAAAATTTAAAGAATTTTGCTTTTTAGATTGTCGGGCCTTTGCTAGGGAATTTTTCTATAGTAGTTTTTGAATGACACGTATGTGAAATGCAAAAATAAATGGATTTGCTTTCAAATTTTTGCTAGTAAGATGGTTGATGAAATGAACTCATTTTAAAATTGCACTCGTTCAAGTATTTTTTGATGAATTTAGTCAAAATAAAGCTTAATTTTTTTCAATAAAATTTTTATTCAAATTTATGACTAAATTTAAGAATGCTAAGTTAGCAAAAATTTTCTTTAAATTTTCAATTAAGTTGTTTGATTTAATGCTGTCCATGAAGCTTTAAACTTTTTCTAAAAAAGAAAATAATAAAGGGCTTTCAGATGACTGTCTCAGACAATTCTTGACTTTTGACACTCAATAAAATTCAATATTAATAAAGGCTGTCAGTATTTAACACAATAAATTTAGTATTATTAATTATTTATTTGTATATCTGTACCGAGCTAAAGCTCCTTCAGATTAAATGAAAAAAAAAATTAAAATAAAGTTAAATAAAATAAAATAAAAATAAAAAGTAATAAAAAAATAAAGTTAAAATAATAGAACTTAAAATGTAGATAAATATTAAAATTAAAATTAGATAAATTTTGATAGAGAGTAACAGATTTAATGCTGTCCATGAAGCTTTAAACTTTTTCTAAAAAATAAATCAGACAATTCTTGACTTTTGACACTCAATAAAATTCAATATTAATAAAGCTTCTATAAAATATCTAGAAGAGAAAATATTACCTCCATGTTGAAATTAATTTGTTTACGTTTATTTTTTTTTTGTTTAATTTAATTAGTTTACGAAAAATAAGGATATTTAATTTTACGAAAAATTACATAACCTTACATTAGAATACGTAACTTTTAGTAAAATCGTTCCAAAATGTTTACGGCCAACATAAAAAAATTAGGTCTATGGTAAAAAAAAAACCAAAAATTGGATTTTTCCAAAAATATTAATTAATTTTATTATGAAAGAATAAAAAATTTCAACATTCCTTACTTTTTCTTAGATTATTTCACGAAATATTACACATTTTTTGGTAAAATTTTGTAATGAAAATATAACTGATCAAAGTAAAATTTAAACTTTTTTAAAATATTACTTAAAATAACGCAATTTTTTTGCGTGACAAAATTTTAAAAAAACTTTAATTTTCTTTTTTTAATGACATTATAAATTAAATTAAATTGTAAACATCTTGAAATATTTTTTAAGTTGGAATTTTTTATTTAGATAGTCAAAATGTGGTAAGAACAGTCGATTCAGAACTTTTAATCAAAATCTAAATTCATTTTAATTTGTTTCAAAATTTTTCTCATTTATCGATATTATGAACAAAATATCGTGATTTTTTATCTGATTTAAAAATTGAAAACTTGATGAAAATATAATTAATTTTGTTTGATTAATAATGTATGGTCTTATTCAGGCTTAAAACTGGAATAAAGTAAATTTGATAAATTTACCATATTTATATCTGTTTGGTTTTTTTCAAATGTCCTGAAAAATTTTAACTTTCAATCTCCTTCTTGGCCTAGTATATTAATTTATTTTGAAGTTTTCATTGAAAATATTTAATTCTCTTTTATTGATTTTCAAAAAGGCCATACTTTTTTGAAAAAATACATCAAGATAAAATATGTTCCTAAAATGGATCTAAAAATCGCTCTTTAGCAACCATAAATCTCTTCGAAAAAAAAAAGTTTAATTATTTAATCTGCTTAAATTTTTTTGTTCAACCAATTCTCTTGGCAAGTTGTTCCAGTCATTGATCAATAAGTATTAATTAGATCAATTTTGTGTGGTATTCTCATACTAAATATATACTCAAATAGTTTTTGTAACCAAAATTATTTTTCATAAATATATCTATAAAACACTTTACTTTTAGGAATGCCTGTACTAGAGAAAGGAGTTAATTAATTTTTAAAAAAGTGCTAATTTGATTTAATTAATTTTTTTAAAATTTTTTACTAGATAGCGCACAATATAAAGAACAATAATCAAGAAAAACCGATGCATTTGTTAATAATTTTAATTTAATACAGAGATAGAGAGATTTAAAATTTCTTTCAAAGATCCTTACATCCCCTTAAAAAATTAATAGTTATTTTATTTTTTTTCGTTGATTTAGAAATTTAAATAATTTTTTTTTCTAATAATTATTCAAAGTTAAAGCAGCAATTATTGATTTGAAAATTATGTGTTAATTTAAATCAAAACATTTTTCAGAATCTATTGAAACTTGTATCCATGTCAATTCATGTTTAAAAAAACGTGAAAACAAAAAAACTAATAAAAAATAAAGTTTAATTTATCCAATAAAATTTTGAAAATTGTTAGACAAACATTACCTAAGTTCCGAATTAAAAAAAAAAGCTTTAAAATTAGACTTTAACTCATGGTTAGATAGTTTCCCCCTTGTTCGATATATAATGTAGAAAAGTTTTCAAAAAAAATTTAAAAAATTCAAAATGAACAAGAAAAATAACTTATATTTGGAGAGAATAAAGGAACTTGCCGAATCAAGCTCAATACACGGCATCCCTAACGCTATAAGAACTAAAAGCCTAGTTATTCGAATATTTTGGATCCTGGTGTTTTTTGGTTTTTTTGCTTATTCAATGCTTTCAGTGGTAAAATTGATCATAAAATACTTGGAATATAATGTTGTAGTCAAGATGGAACGTGCACAACCAGAACTTTTAGAATTTCCGGCAGTCACATTTTGTAATATCAACCCATATGACTATACCATTGAGGAAAATTACAAAATAGCTAGTGATTACTTAAACGAGTCTTTTCTGAGCAATGACACAAACTTAAAAACCTGCAACAGAAAAACAAGGAATCAATTGAGATATGGAATTTCAAATCTTGAAGGTTTTGAACTGGAAAAAATGCTGATATCGTGTGAATATGACAGAAAACCATGTAATTTACAAAATATTGTTCCTCAAGATCCTGATTTTTTTGGAAATTGTTTCACTTTTAACTTTGGAAAAGATGCAGATGGAAAATCCATTCCAATTGAAGAAGCAAAACAACCAGGTTTGCTGAACGGCCTTCAAATTCAATTATTTATTGGTCCCCGAGAATATCAACCATGTTGGGAAGAGAAATATGGTGCCGTAGTAGTTGTTCATAATCAAACTTCGCTTCCACTTTATTTGGAGGAGGGAATTTTTGTGCCAACAGGATTTGAAACCAACTTGGTTCTCAAAAAGAATATCATTAATAAATTGTCAACGCCAAATATTAAATGTGTTAAAAATGTGAGTGATAAAGCCGAGGTTGATACTGTTTATTTTAGAAATACAATTGAAGCTTGTGGGTCTTACAATCAGAAATGGTGTGCTCGCAATTGTTCACTTGATAAGATAAACCAAGAAAATACCATCAAATGCAAAAACTTAAATTTAACAACTCTTTTTGAGAAGAATGCTTGCTTAAAAAATTTTGACAACATTACCAAATATTACGATTTCTGTATCAGCCAGTGCCCGATTGAATGTGAATATTCTTTTTATAGTATAGACAAAAATGCAGCAGGTTTTCCAAGTTACAGACAAAATCAGCAATTATTATTCGATGAGTCTTTTCGATCAAAATTTCCCAATGGAACTGTAAGTCGAGAACAAGTGAAAGACAGCGTTTTGTCGTTTAATGTCTTTTTTAGTGAAAAGGCATATATGAGAATTGAAGAAAAAAGAGAATTAAGTTTTGAATCATTGTTGGGAAACTTAGGAGGACAATTTGGACTTTTTTTGGGACTAAGTTTTTTGACTTTTGTAGAAATTTTTGAAATTTTATTTGAAATTGTAATGATTTTTTTGAGCAATCGAATTAAAACTAAACTAGTCAAAAAATCAAAACCAAGTTTTGCAGAAAAAGTTTAGCTTCTGCTCCTGTCTAGCAAAAACAATGATAATTGAAGATTTGACGATGGTTAAATGAAAGATTTTTTAAAAAATAATCTTTACTTTATTTATTTATAGATGTAATTTTATAATTTATTAATTTTTATTAAGATTTCAATAAAAAATATAAGAAAAATGATAAAAAATTTTTTTGCCTGCCCCCTCTCAAAGATTATCACTAACATTATGAGTTGCATCCTTTTAGTTCTAAAAACCTCAGTATTTAGTATACATTTTTGAATGTTATTACACAGATTCTTAAATTTCTTTTTACAAGCTACAAAATGGTGCATTTATTATTTTGAAAAATTCTTTAACCATTAAAATTGACAAATGACTAAAAATTTTTGGATTTTTTCACCATTTTAGTATCTCGTCCTTAGTTTATTCTTTTTAGTCCCAAATTTTTTTGTAGATTCAGAAACCAAGCAAAGTTCTGAACAAATTGTTGAATAATCTCAAGTTCTCCAGCCATATCAAAGCCCAAACTAATAAAGCAATCTCTATCCTTGGACAGCTGAGAAGAACGTTCAAATTCTGGACTAACACCACCTTCATAACGCTATACAGCGCATATGTCAGGCCCCATTTAGAGTATGCTGCAGTGGTCTGGTCTCCCTACACTGCCAAGGACAGCAACATTCTTGAGAAAGTTCAAAGACGAGCGACCAAACTCGTTCCAAGAATCCGTAACTTAAGCTACAGCGACCGCCTTTCCATCTTGGGTTTGCCCACTCTGAGCGAACGCAGGACAAGTGGAGACATGATCCAAATGTTCAAGATAAGAAGCGGCTTAAATAACATAGATTGGGTCAGACCTCCCCCGCATTGCAGCTCGCTTTCCCAACCAGGACCAGCACAAGGTATTAGAGGGCACAAGAGGCGCCTGTCCGTCCAAGCACCTACCAACTGCGCCCAGCGTGAAAACTTTTTCACAAATCGTGTGATTAGAGTGTGGAACAACCTGAGAAAGTAATCGATGCCTCGACTGTAAACCAGTTCAAGAATAGACTCGATGTATGGAAATATTCCGGTGGAAAAATTTAAGGAGATTTCAATGCATCTAGTTACCATAGATGTCTTCCTAGTAAGACGTCTCCGCAAGCATGCTTGCCGTAGCTTATATTTTATTATTATTATTATTATTAATCAAAATAATTAAGGAATAAGGACAAATATTTTATTTGACAATTCAAGTGACTAATGAAAAATCTATCAACTTTTGAAGGTTTATGTACTTAAATTGGATTATAATAAATTTTCCCAATAAAAATAGAGAGATAGCACTTCCACTTAATATTCATCCATCAGTCTGACAACTGATGGAATAGAATGACTCAGTCCTCCCGCTACATATCTTTGGCTTAATTAAAAAAGTTGACACGAAACAGTTAAGAGTTTAAGTTTATTAAAGGCTCACGGTGCATAATTTTAGAATGATAATCATATTTTAGTTAAAGTATGAAACGAACTGTTGAGTTTTGTAAGAATTAAATATTTTTAACTTTTTTGTTGGATAAAGAATTCAGGCTCTGAAAAAAGTAATCAATTAAAGATCCGATTAAAGGCTTTCATAAGTTGCTTAATGTGATATAGTTGAAATCCAATTTTTTGTTTATCAATATTTTTATTAATTTTAATTTATCTTTTCGAATATATAAAATTTTAGAAGTTTATTGAGTCAATTATTCCGAGGTTTATTTAAATACAAAGTATTTCAGAAGAAAATTTATCTTACCAAAAGTCCTGAGCAAATTATAATCTTTTCTAATTGTTATTTTTTTTCAAGTCCAGTCAAGTCAAGACTTAGACTTAAGATTTTTTTTTAGTTTTTTGATTTCTTTTTGTAAAAGAAATTGATTGATTTCGATTTATATTATGTTCATTAATATTATTATTTTTTTTCAAAATTCTGGTCTTTTACGAAAACTAAATCTTTAACTCTAGCTTAAACTAAATTTTCACCAACTTTATTTAGACTATGTTTTAATCATTAAGATCACTTTTTTTAAAGTTTTTTTTTAAAATTTTAATGACAGTAAAAAAAATTCTCACAAATTTAATAATGACAGATGACAAATACTCAAGAAGCATCAACTGCAGTTCATTGGTCATACTTAACAATGCTTTTATTTGAGTCTTAAAAAGCCAGTTTTCCTCTGAAAGGACATTTATTTTTTTACGATTTTTCTTTATTTTTTATTTTTTTTACATAACCATTTTAGTGACAATTGAAAAAAATAGTAATAATAATATTAAATTTCTTATAAGGTATTATATATGATATAATAAAAACAAGGTATTAATTTAGCTTTTCAAAAATTTATCAAATTCGAGCTAATTTAAAATTGATTTTTGTTTGTATTTTCTAAATTAATATTAATTTGTTAATAAAAGTCTTTATCAAACTACCGATTTCCTGATTAAAGTTAAAATGAAATGACTGGAAAAATTTGCGTCAAAAAATGACTCCTAATTCTATCATAAATAATTTTAAAATTATAAGAACCTCCTACTCCATTTTTTTTTAAAACAAACTCATTTTTTAATCTAATTCAATAAATAAATTTTTATGAAAAGTACTTAAAGATTTTTCTCATGTAATTGAGAATAATTTCAATTTTTATTTTTAAAGAAAAGAAGATAAATTGATAATCAAATCAATGTCAATAATTGAAATTTTTAAAAGTTCAATAATGATAGTTCTTTATGTCTTATCAAATTATATTTTAATCTTTAGATAAAACAATTTTAATTTTTTATTTAGAAATTAAAAAAACACTTGGTGATTTAAAAAATTTATTTTAACTTTCGAATAAATAAAGAGAATCAATTAATATTTTCTAAATAAAAAAAATGAACTAGAAATCGGAATTATTTTTTTAAACATTTTTTTAATTTTTTTTTAATTGTGAAAAAAATAACTATGTGATTAGCTTGTGAGAGTTGAATTAACCATGTACAAATCTCTTTCCATGAACGAACCCTTTAATTCTTCTATTAGCTCTTTTACCATGCACAAATCTCTTTCCATGAACAAAACCTTTTATTCTTCTGTAATTGCCTCGTTTAAAAAGTCTTAAAAAATGAAATTACTAGACCAAAAAAAAGTTTAACATTTATTACTTATTGTTCATTGGCATTATCTCATAGCTTCCGTTTTCATCCGAGTCGACCCAGTCTTGAAAATCATAAATTCTAAAATTCATCAATTAAAAAAAAAATCAATTTCATATTAAATCTTCTTACATGTCCTCTTCATTTGGATCATTTTCTATTTCAGGCAGATATTCATTCGAAGCTGCGAGCGTTTCGCTCTGAACAAATCTTGGCTTTGACTCGCTTAGATACCTTTCGATAAGAGATGACACTGAATAATTGCTATCCACCGGAGTAGCCTTAAAAAAATAATCAGCCTATTCCATAATGGTTCAAATGTCAACTTACAATTATTTTATTCAAAAAACCAAAAATAAACAAACTAATAATAAAATTAAATTTCATTTTTTATAATGTCTAAAAACAAGATTTCTGAATAATGAAAATTTACTATTTGTTCTAGCTATTTATTTTGATATAGGAAATTAAAGACTTGTATCAATTTATTATTAGACCATTGAGATAATAGGGTCTTAATGTAATTTCCTCAATTTCTGTTGATTGAAATTCTTTTTTCTATAAAAAAATCTTTAATTAAAACCTACAATCTTTATGCGAAAATCAGACTCCCTAAATGTCACGAAAGTTTTATTGTTTAAGCCCAAAAAATACCTTGCTGTTATAAAAAATATTCTTATTCTAATTAAAAATGGCTTTTTGGAATGGATGGTGGCCTGCTTTACGCAAATCTTAACTAATCTTAAATGAATAAAAAACAATTTTCAGTATGAACAACAAGAAATGAAAAATCAAAATTTGGCAAGCAAATCAAGTCATCAATAGAATTATCTTTAAATTGGTTATGATTTCAAAACTAAAATCTTAAAATCATTTGACTACTAAACAAAGACAACTTAAAATTTATATCTCTGTAGGCTTTCGGATTTTAGCTTTTTTCTGAAAATTATTTTCAATATTTCAAGTGGAAACAAATTAAAGAAAATATACAAAAACTTTTATTAAGAAATCTTAGTCAAATTATACTAAACTTATGTTGTTTGATAGAATTATTAGTAGAAATAAAGCTATTAATATCTATTTATTATTAATTAATTGACTATGTTCATATGAAAAATTTTGATTCTGTTTATCAAAAATATGATTCGGAAAATAATTTTAACTACTTAAGAATTTTAAATGTATATGGTCCTTAAGTTATAATTGTCTCTATCAAGTACTATTTATTGATTCAGAAGCCTCAGCTACTTAAGCGTGTAATCCTAATTGGTGAACATTTTTTTAAAAATTTCTTAAAATGATTAAAGATTGTTTTGGTTTGATTTAATTTCATTTTTTAAAAGTTGCGTGTAACTTTGCTTTTTAAAAGGCTGAAAAAATTTTGCTCAAATTTTCACTACATTTTTTGAAAATAAATTCATGATTAATAATATGAAATTAATGCGGAAGAGGAAAAAAAATTCAAAATTATTTAGCCATCGATGCAAAAAATTTTACCTTATTAAATTTTGAAAAATTATTTGCATAACAATGGATTAAATTTAAATTGATTGACTTTTTTCATCAAAAACTGAAATTAGACTTATTTTTTAAATTAATAAAATATAAAGAAAAGCTAAATAAATGAGCATATTCATTCTTTAATTTAATCCTTTCTTAAATTTTAGTCAAAATTTAAATTGAGATAGTTTTTTGTTGATTAATAATCATCGGATAAAATGAAGATTTTAATCAGTGTTTTCGCCCATCTCACAAAAAATACTGATTTGAAATTAATAATTATTAAAAAAATATTAAAAAATTAAATCCGGTAATAATAACTATATAAAATTTTTACAGTATTTTTATCATTTTTTAAAATTTTTTTTAATTTAAAAATTTTCCTGCACAGTTAAATATTTTAAACGATATTGTTTTAGTCAAAAAACTGAATTGTAAAACAATAAAAATCAATAAGAGATTTGTAATTAAAAAATTAATTTGATTTTATTAATTCAATTTAATTAGAAAAATTCTGAGAGAAAATAGTTTTGCGTCTCAGCTGCATTTAGAAAATAAATAAAAGAACAACAATTTCCAATATCCAAAATATTTCTTGGAAAAAATATTATTTTATTAGCAAATTTTTTTAATAATTTTATTTCAAATTAGTTGAGAGTAAAAAAATCAGACACCGCAGTTTTTTGACAAGCTTACTTTTTTTATTTGATAAAGGCAAAAATTATATTCAACCTTTGCTAATCAATACTAATATTAGTATAGCTCGAATCATATTTTTTGGATGACAATATTTTTAGTTTAGCTGTTTACATTAAAATATATCTTTTTTTAATCAAATCATTGCTTACAAAATTTATCAAAAATAAACTAAAAACCATGACATATTTTTTCATTAGCAATATTCAAAAACTTAAAAGATGACATATCCAATACCATCTGCATCTCATCATCCGATACGACAGTTTCCTATTAAAAAAATTTTCTGATATTTGTTTCAGTTGATCTTCCAAACAGTTCGGATGGGGCACATCTAAAAATACAAATTATGGAATTCAATAAAAATAGGCATTGTGAATTTTGGTACAAAAAACAAAAACAAAATAAAAAAACTGTCAAAGCTTAAGTTCTGAAGGACAAAAACATGTTCTGTAAATTGTAGCAGCTGGTACATCCTTTGTACCACCACTTAAAGTTGAGTTGGATTTTTTTAATTTCACAAATTCACAATATTTTAGATTTGCAGATTTATTGCAGAATTTTGCAGAATCTGTATATTGGTGGTACAGAGAATGTACCAGCTGCTACAATTTGCAGAACATGTTTTGGTCCTTCAGAACTTAAGCTTTGGCATTTTTTAGTATTTTGTTTTTGTTTTTTGTACCAAAATTCACAATGCCATAAAAATAAATATTTTAATTCTCTGTTTGTCTTTCTGATAGATTAAGTAATATTGAAGGTAATGATCCAATTTAAAATGATCACGCTAAAAAATCACCAGTTAAAGAAGATTAAAAAAAAGTTTTATTTCAAAATTTTATTTTCAGAAATATATTTAAATTGTTCGATAAATTTGATTTATTTTAAAAAAATTTTAAATATAAATGAAACAATTTAACTTGATTGAAATTAAATATAAATGAAATTAAATTAAATTTCTTATTTTTTTTAATATAAAATTTGAATCTTATTTTAAAAAGAATATACAGTCTATCACACTTAACTCGAACTAAAAAATCCTAAATTTTTGTATGAATTCACACTTTACTCGAACTTTTTGCTTGATAACTAACGCTTTTAGTTGATCTTTTGTCTTTTAGAATAATAGAAATAAACCAACAATAGATAATATTACAACAATAATAACAAAAATTATTAAAATGAATTAGAAATGAAAAAGACGTAAAATAAATTTTGTCACTCTAAAACAAAAGTATTTTGTGATAATTTCATTGCATTAAAATAACCAGCAATTTCTATTTTATTTGCAAGAAATGGAAAATAGTTTAGAAACAAACAAAAAAAAAAACTTAAATTTACTAATTTTTTTACAATTAAATTATTCTTCTTTTCGTTTTATTATTTTTACTGACGTGTTTTTTATAATAAAATGTACTCCTTAAATTTTTTTTAAAATGTTTTTTGTTGATTGTCGGTTAACTCTAACCTTTCTCAAAGTCCCGAAGAGTACGAGTTAAGTGTGATAGAATATACTGTATTTTTATTTTTAAATAAATAAAGTGTTAATAGATAAGGACACTATCCTGTTGATTAACCATGAATAATAAAAAATGATAAAAATTATTTTAGTTTAAGTGAAATGAAATACGAAGAGTAGTGATATGGATAAATTTGGCATTAGTTAACATATTATAGCAATTTTGTAAATAAATTGGAAAATAATACAAAAAATGAAATCCTGACTTTGAACGAAATTTTTTAAATTAACTTTATGAACAACAGGAATGATCAATTACAAAAATCACAAAAAAGACTTATAATGAATTTAACTTATTAGCTCTTAGAGAAAGTACTATATTGGATAAATGCTTTGTTATTTACAGAAAACTGAGTCTTGAACTTTGTGTAACTTTTCTAAAAAATTCTGTCTTACCATCTAAATTATATAAATTCAAAATTTTAATTATTTAAGCATTTTTTCTTAAATTAATAAATTTTAAAACGTATTTATTAAAGAAAATAGATAGAATATTTAAAATTTAAAAAAGTAGAAATATACAGTGTTTTAAACTTTAAAAAAAGGTAATTTTTTGGAATAAAATTAAATTTAAGGTAAAATTCTCTAGTTATAATTAAAAATGTTCTTGTTTCATTTTAAATGCTAAAACTTTATTTTTCATTTAAAGGGTTTTCTAACCCTGAATTTACTGAAAATTTAATTTTATTACAAAAAATTACCTTTTTTATAGTTAATGATATTAATTTGTACAAAATTATGCAATGAATGTAAAAAAATTTCAAATTTCAAATGCGAAAAAATGTTAATAAACTAAATATATTTTTAAAAAAAACAAATTTTTTCCGAAAATTCGACTGTTTTGGCCGCTAGCATTTTTGTTAATTTTGACATGAAAAAACGTAATTTTACATCATTTTACTTTAGCTTTCATTTTATTACATCCTATATTTTGTGTAATTTTACGTAATCTTTCATTTTTTGATGTAAAATTACTTAAAAAGATGCAATATTACCCGTTCTGCGGTTCTAGAGTAAAACACTGTATTTAAATTGGTAAATAAAATTTATTTTATTCAAAAACGATGCTTTTATAAAATTATAATTATTTGCCTAATTAAGGGAATAACTAAACATTTGAATAAAATTGCTTTCTCAATCTCAGTTTAATTTGCTATTAAATTGTTTATTCGATTACTTTTCAAAATTAAAAACAAACAAAAACAAGTATTTAGTGACTAAATATTTAAAGATATTTAATTTTTAGTAACTGTAAAATTAAAATTTAAAATTTGAAAAAAAATCATAAAAATTTGAAAATAATTTTTGGTTATCCAAAATTAAATACATCTGTAATTTTTGATTAATTTTTTCATACAAAACATAGCATCGGATTTGAATGCTCAAAAATTTTGGAACTCTATCATGGATTTCTTCATAAATTACTACAAGAGCAATTGCAATTTGTTTTCAAATTCAAAAGATTTTTAAAAATATTAAATTCCAATATTTTAGTTGTTAAATTCATTTATTCAAAATATGCCTGGGAGACCGGTTTGTATTTTAGAGCCGGTTTCTAATGGAATGTATCTAAGCAGACTTTTTTAATTATAGAATCCTCATCATTTCTTTGTGTGTTGACAATTTAACATAGTAAATTTTTATTAAATTCATCAATGTATATTTCAAATCTCGATCACATCACATTAAGCAAACGAATTATGAATCCACATTTAAATCTCCATTGATTAATATTTGTTAAGCTTGATTTTAAAAAAATCACATTTTTATTTTTTTGTGATCTCAAGAAATATGACCAAAAATCAGACTCGATTTGATTGATCTCAGATTTAACATTTTATATCGAAAATATTTTAATAATGGTACAAATGAAAAACTGCAAGCTGAACGTCGCTTGGCATTAAAAAAAAATTTATTATTACAGTGAATTCATTTTTTTTAATTTATAATTCACTTGTTTATTTTAGTTAATATATTCAGGGCACTACAAGATTTTAAAAATATTTTTTTTAATTAATAATTTTTAATTATTAAATGCTCAAAATATTATTTATTTTTTCTTAATTGGTCTATTTCGAGTTTTTTATTGTAACAGAAGTTGAATCAGTAGTTGTAAGTGTCTCATTGTCAAAAATATTTTGAAAGACTTTTTAAAAAATGAAAAAAAACTTCATCAAATTTTGATTTAAATGTTCTACAAAGACTACAGGGCCATGAGGGAACAATTTTTTTAGCACCATTTAATTTGTTTCAAAAGCATCACTGGGCCCATTTTTTTACAATCAAATTTGTCTTTTGATTTAGCCAATTTTAGTTTTTTTCTAAAGCTTTAGATATTCGCTATGCATTTCAATTTTAAGCTAAGAAAGTGAAAGTTAAATTAAATCTAAGTCAAAAGCAATACATATAAATAATTTAATAAAAAATATTATGGTGGCGTATTTTTATCATGCTAAGTTAATGCAAAAAAATTTGAATTTTTTGATAGAAATATAAAATTATATAATAATGTGGAGAAACTGAGTGATCTATACAAATATTCGAGTAATCATTGAAATGATTACATATTGCGTGATCCAGATTTGTTTAAAAGTCCCAAAAAAAAGTCCAAGCCCAGACTAAAAAATTTTTTTCTTAATTTGCTAGATCAGGCATCATGTCAAAAAATGTATATACTCTTGGGTTGTCTAATGCAATATATTTGCCATATATCAGAATTTTGTTGCAATTTTAGCATAAATTTCTTCTTCAAAATTTTATAAGTCCAGACTTTAAAATTTCAAAGGCCAAGTCCAAGTCCAGACTTGGCCTTTTGAAGAAAAAAAATTAAAGTCTTTGTATTGAAAGAAAAAAAAAGTCTTGGACTTAATTTGAGACTTGTGACTTTTAAGCAACTCTGGTGTGATCTGTTGATCACACTCTGGACAAGACCCATTAATTTTAATAAAAAATTTTGATTTTGATTGAAATTGTTAATTATTTTTAGTGATTTGAATATTAATAAATAATATATTATATTCACAAATTTAGTATTAACTTTTTTGCTTGTAAAACGAATTTAAATTCGTCTTACTAGAAATCTCTATCAAAATTTAATTAATTTTAATTTTTTTTTTAATATTTCTCTATTTTTTAACTTATTTTATTTTTACTTTATTTTTTTTAACTTTATTTTGATTTTTTTTTTATCTGAAGGAGCTTTAGCTCGGTACAAATATACAAATAAATAAATAAAAATAAATCTTTTGCAAGAAAAGCATAAATAAAAAAAAATTCACCTAAAATTAATTTCAAGTTTTAAATTTAAAGTTTTGATTAGGTAATTTTTCATGCAGAATTACAATCATATTTTTAAACTTAAGCGGTTTGGGGAAATTCATTTCAAAATAATAGATAAAAATGATAAAAATACTACAATATTTTTTTAAAGTTCAAAATTAATTTAATATTGCAAACATTAAAAACCTTGTTTTTTGACTTTGAGTTTGTGATATGATGATCCTTAAGGTAATATTTGTAGTTTAAAAAACTATCTAAGCTTTGTTTTGCATTTTTTTTAAATTGTGCATTTGTTAAATCGCATCAAACGAACTTCAACTATCACTAAAGTAAAAGTTTTTAAAGGAAAAAAAAGTTTTTTGGGTCTTGTCGGTTATGTGAACTTTGGTTCATGTATCCGACTAGACCAAGTTTTTCAACGATTGAATATTAAGAAAAAATTAAATAAATTTTTATCTTTTTAATTATTTTTTATATTATTCTATCTTATTTAACTTTATTTTTAATTTTTTTGTTTACATATTTTTATTCTGAAGGTTGGTAGAGGTAAAGATAAATAAGTAATTATTTAAAAGTTAAATAAAGAATTTTAAAAATTTTTTTAAGATTTTCAAATAAAAAATTAAACTACCGTATTCCCTTGTTCGATAATGCAGCGCCACAACCTAGAACACATCATTGGCGCAGGCGCTATACTAAATCTCGCCCATGTTAAATTCAACTTAACTTGTGTTGCATGCGCCAAAACCGTATTTCGGGTTGTGGCGATGCACTATATCCAGGGTCTTGAGAATGGTACTGCATTATTTAAGTTTAGCAAAGGGATAATATTTATAAAAAAAAGAATTTTTTTAATTTAATTTTTTTTATTGCAATTTTTTTCTTTATTTTAATTTTTAATGCTGCACCAAATATAAAATAAAAAAATATTGTCTTGAATTATTTTTATATTTTCTTTTTGAATCATTCAAATAATGCAGCACCATTCTCAAGACCCTGGATATAGTGCATCGCCACAACCCGAAATACGGTTTTGGCGCATGCAACACAAGTTAAGTTGAATTTAACATGGGCGAGATTTAGTATAGCGCCTGCGCCAATGATGTGTTCTAGGTTGTGGCGCTGCATTATCGAACAAGGGAATACGGTAATTCTATTTCACTCAACAGTTTAATTTCAAATATGAAAATGCTTGCAATATTAACTTTTTATTTGAAACTGAAAAAAATATTTGAAACATTGCACTTTTTCAATGTTTTTTGAACATTGGACACATTTTTTAATTCAAACACAAAAAATTAAACAAAATATATTTAAAAATAAATTTTTAAAATTTTATTTTCAACCTCTTAATAAATCAAGGATAAATTTTTTCCCAGCATCAAATTAAAATTTATTTAAACGAATTGGAAGTATTCGTATCACCAATGATTATTTTTTTTATCTCTTAATAAAAACTCTTGATAGTTATAAATTTAATAATAAAAAATCAGCATAAATTATCAAAAAATATTTGTTAATGAACTGAAACCAAACAAACAGATCCAGATACTGACAAACATAAAAAATAGAAAAAAATTACTATTTCTTAAACTTTCATTAAATTTAATCACTAAAAATTTTTATGCAAAATAAAAAAATTTTCTTCATCTGTATTTTTTCTTAAAATTTAGTACTCAATTTGATGAATTTAAAATTGTAAATATTGACAAAAAAAATTGAATAGTTTGTTGCTCATTTTTGTTGATCATAGAAAATTTTATGCTCTAGTTTGTATCTTTAATCACCAAATTAAAAGTGTTTCGAGGCCTGCAAGATAATGCCTAGTAGCTAGTGCTTTTTACTACAATGAATTTAAATTGAATCTTTATTTAACATCAATTTACAACGAATGCCTACAAATGAGTAATTTATACCTTTTAAAATCACGATTATTCTTGTAGTAAAATTTGCCTCAAAATATTAAAAATAGGCTATTTAATTCTATAAAATTTATTACGCTATGTTTATCGTAATAAATTTTGCGAAATTATGGTATAAAATAAACTTTACGAAAAAAAAAAATTTTATTATAATAATGTTTGAGCAAAGTTTTGAACTAATGTTAGATGCCAAGATTAGCATTGGGTTCCTTTACCAAAGCCTAAATGAACCAGCGATAATTTTTGAAAATACTTCACCACTTTGTCATGTGTGTTTAGCCCAAAAAGAAAAAAAAAAATTTTTTAATTTAAATTTTTTTAATTTAATTTTTTTCAAATAATTATTTTGAGTCTAAATAAAATTTTGTTTAGAATGGATTTATTTTTGACAGCCAAGCGACTCAGATTCAACTACAAACGTAGCCGAATTGACAACGATTTTTTTTCAGATCGTGTGTCCCATCGGCACACGACCAAAATTTTTGTCATCTTTGTCCTGCTTGCCACATTCAAGCGCTTCTATCGATCGCCCATAAACTGCTGGGTTCCAGCTGAGCTCAAAAGATATGAAAATTTCATGAACAAATATTGTTGGATTAAAGGCACGTACTACGTGGAGCACCACTATGACTTGAATATGTTCAGCGTGGAAGCCAGACAAGAAAGTCTGCTTCAGTATTACCAATGGGTCTACTTTTTTCTTCTGTTCCAAGCCTTCCTATTCTACCTTCCGCGGATTGTCTGGACTTTTGTGTCAAACAAAATGCTAGACTATGACCTGTTCAATATGGTGGATGCTGCAATCAAGTATGACTCGATCGAGTCGGATCGAGAGAGTCTGGTCAGATATTTGAGCGCCAGTTTGATGAACAACCACGACTGGATGCAAAAAGACCAACATTCAGTCAAAACCAAAGTAAAACAAATTATCAAAGAGCTTGACTTGGAGAGCAAAAAAAAGGGCTACAACATGATCATTGATTCTTTCAATCCGCGATTTATAATGAGAAAATTCTCCAAATCTCTGCTCACATTGTCGTACATGTGCATTAAGCTTATCTATCTGCTAAATGCTTTCTTACAAATTTTACTAATGAACAAATTTTTGAGCAAAAATGAGGATTTTTTTTACGGTTTGGAGATTTTCAATTCTATCATGAAAGGCGAAGGCGACATAACAAGCATTTCGGACTCTAAAGTTTTTCCCAGAATTACAGTTTGTGATGTGCACACAAGAGAGCTTGGCTCTGATCATTCGTACACAGTGCAATGTGTCCTTTCGTTCAACCTCTTCAATGAAAGAATATATGCTTTTTTGTGGTTTTGGACATTTTTTGTGGTCATACCATACACAGCTGTTGATTTATTGATGTGGATTAAGCGAATCGTTATATTCGGAAGTGGTTTTAGGTACAGTTTTATTCTAAGCAGGGTCAACTTTGGCTGCAAAGGGCTCACCAATCGGGACAAGATTTTAATCAAACTTTTCACCGAGTTCTATATTGGAAATGATGGTGTTTTTGTGCTAAAATTAATTGAGCACAATTCAAATGCGATTGTGGTGTCTAGTTTGGTCAACAAAATGTGGGAACAATTTAAATACGACCATTGTAACTAATGTGAATTTGAGAGTTTTATTTTTAAATAAACTAAAAGAATTAAAATATTTTTTATTAACTAATTGTTTGAAAATCCAACTCGGTCTCTTGGTATCAATCTGAGCTCTGATCCGTGTTTGAGAAATACATTTCCGGCTGTTTGCTGAGGGTTAATGCCGATGCCGTCGTTGGTTATAATGGCACTAGTTGCTGCTGGTACTTTGAACTTAAATAAATAAAAAATTAGATAAAAAAAAATTAAATTTTTTTTTGGTAATTTACTTCTTCGGCGGCAAATTTGAGTACAGCCGTAAATGGTGTTGACTCTGGAACACTAAGTCTTAAATTTATTTAAATTAGTTATTTATTGAGCCAAAAAGTGGGAATTTTTACACTTTGTATGACAATTTTGGATCCGAGGTCAGAGTGATTTTAAAAGTTACCTTAGCCCTTTATTGAGAAAATTTTTGATTTCTGTAAAATGAGAGGAAAAATAAATAAAAGCTCACATTTTTGTTTCCTATTAGGTTGAGGATTTTGGTTTAAGCTTTTATTATAAAAATGAATAAAAATCTTTTTACTTTAATTTTGGATATAATAATTGTCATTCGTGGCAATTTTGGTTTTAATTTTTTTAAAGTCAAAATTAATTTAACATTTTTAAAATTGATTAAAAAAGACGCCTCACACAACTTTGGATACAGGATATCAGCTGAATTTTTTCAAGGTTATTTTGAAGTCATCATCATCAATCTAAAAATCGCTCACCGAATTTGAAACAACTTAAAGGGAATATTAAAAAATAAATAAGGAAATTGTACAAAATTTGAGAGAAGGAGAAGGAATATCTATTTGGTTAAAGGAAGGAATTGAGTATAAACAAGATAATTCATTTGATTATAACTGTGCACTCATTCTTATTCTTATAAATAAATAATTTTTTTTTTAATTTAATTGATTTTTAGTCTTTATAATACACCAAATAACGTACTTCCTTTTGAACTTTTCCTGCATATTTAAAAGTGATGTGTACAATTTATTCAAGGGGGTGATCCAATACAGCACATATTTCAATTGAAATTTTTATAACATTAAGTCTTCGAATTTACTTAGGTCTTCAAAACAAGAATTGAATATTCTCAAAAAGCTTTTTTGCATTGGAAAAATTGGGTCTGGTCAAAAATTGGTCACCTGATCATAAAATTTACTTTAAAAAAATGTTCATTAAAAAATATGAACGCATGATCTTGAAATTAACTATTAAAATTTACATAGTGAATTCTATAAACAAATAAAAATTTATTTTCCAAAATCAAAAAAAAAAAAATTTTTTTTCTAAAATTTTTGAGTCAATTTTGAGACCACTTTTAAGTTGATTTATTATTTTTTAACTAAAATTACTAAAAAAAAATTTTTTTTCCTAAATTTGCATAACTGATATTAATCTTATTAATTTTTCTAAATCGTATTAAAATTATAAATCAAACATAATTATACTTTAAAAAAACTAAAAATCAGCAGTTAGACGTTTAACTGGATTTTGACCATCTTTTTAAGCCAGAGAAGGATGTTTTGTACAATTAGATTTTTTTTTTTTGAATTAGAACAATATTTGGATAATTAAGATTATTATGGTATGAATTTTAATGAAAAATGAGAGTTCTGTAATCTGGTTTCTAATTAAGATCTCAATAATTCTTTGCTTATTACAATTTGGTTCATATAGAGGCAAAGGATAAATAAGAATTTTTAAAAAAGTTAAATAAAAAATTATTTTTTTTTTTAATTTAATTAAATATTGAAAAAACTAGCATCAAACTTGATTTTTAAAATAAATTCACATTTTTAAATTAACTAAGTAATTTTATGAAATGTAAGTCATTTTTATATTCATCTCGTAAAATTGGTAAAAAATCAGTAATTTTAGTTAATGAATTAGCACTCGCCCACTTTTTTCACATATTTCTTTGATACAAATTTTTTTTATGAAATTTTTTTCAATTCAAAAATATATGGATTTAAATGAATTCCTTCAGATCGACCCTTTTAATCAGCTAAAAATGTTGATGAACATTGGAGGCAAATATTTTATTAGATTTTTTATTAATTTTTATTCGGATTTATAATAATGATTTAAGCAAATTTTGTGATCACTTTTTTTTGCTTTTGGAAAATAAATTTTTATTTGTTCATAAAATTGGCTATGTAAATTTTAATAGTCAATTTCAAGATCATGTCTTCATATATTTTTTTGAAGGTTTTTTTAAAGTAAATTTAATGATCAGGTGGTCTAACTTTTGACCAGACTCGAAAATTTTTTTATTTTAATAAAGTCATTTTAAACAATTAAATTAATTTTATATAGGTATAAGTAAATTTATAAAAATAAAGTTTAATAAGTGATAAAAAAAATTTAGGCCAAAAATATCCAGAATATTATAACCTAATGAATTTAATAAAGAGAAAAAAAATCAATTATCAAATGGTCTTTTCTTTGACTTTTTTTATATTCTTAGATTAAATGTCGATCACTTATTTTTCCAAAATATTTCAAGCATAACTTGTTTATTACATTTTTCATAAAATTAAAAGAAAAAACAATTATTGTTATTTGATGTAACTATTTTTTGATTTTGGAATTTCAATTAATATTACAATTTTTCTAAATAAATAGTTACAATAAAAAATTGTGTTTTTCAAAAGTTTTGTTTTTATGTTGTTGTTTTTTTAAGTTTATACATTAAATTTAAAAATTCTTGAAAAAAATGCATTAAATTCTCATTTTGAATTTGAATTTGAGTGTGAAATTGAAAGTGAATTTGAATTCTCATTAGAAAGATTAATCTCACGATGAACCTCTATATCTTATTTTAAAATTTTAATCACTCCTTCTTAAATATCTTATTAGTCAATGTTTTTATCTAAACATTTTTTTGGTTGTGATAGTAATTCAATTGAAAATAACAAAAATAATGAAAATGAGCGGGGCCAAAGTTAAAAGAATTTTTGACTATGAAAAATTTTTTCCAAGTCAAAATGAATTTTAAAGTTAAAAAAATTAAAAAAAATATTAGAAAATGCACTTGTTTAATAAAATAAATAAATATTTTGGCTCAAAAAAAAAACAAATTATTAAAAAATAATTTTTACATTTAAGTCGTCTTATGGTAAACCAACATCAATTAGAATGTAGGTAAACAAATTAAAATAACGATAATTAATTATAGAATATTTAACCGTGTGTACACCATCAAAAAATCTCAAATACTTTGTCTTTTTTAGTAATTTATACCGGTTATCGTTTAAATTCTGAGGTTTATGCTTAATCATTCTATACCTGGCCACGTTTGTCGGTGGTCTTTGAACATTTAATTTAGCATGCTTGATTCTCTGACCAAAATCATCATCTTAAAAAAAAAAATTTATAAAAAAACTATTGTTGACATGTAAACTTTTACACTATATAATTAATTATTTTTTAGAAAATTTTTAAAATAATTTTTTTGAAACTCGGAATGATTTTGCCAAGTTTTTAAAAGGAAATTTTCATATTTTTTTCTTACCATTTCGCAATTTAGCTCTTTATGTAAAATGATCAAATTATTGTAAAAATAAAAATTTTTCAAAATAAATTATTAAAAATTTTTAAAACACCCCATTTCCTTATAAATTAACGCATTTTAAAGATTGACTTTTGATTACAAAATTTTCCAAGTAATTAACTAGACTAAATTACGCGTCTATTGTGTGTTTTTTATTTAAAATTCAAATTTTGCCTATCTAAAAAATTTTATGACAAATTTTTGAAATCGATTTTCACTTAGACATTTAAGTAATTAAAATTAAAATCTAATTTTAGTTTGAGAACAGCTAAACAATAAAGTGAAAAAAATTGAAAAATAAAATTCAAAGTCTTGGCAAAATCATTCAAAAAAAAGTTGTTTAAATAAACAATTTCCATATGCTAAATAAATACTTTTACCTGTAAAAACAAAATTAGAAATTTTTTTATTTACCTTCACCACCCCATCCCCAGTAAGAGTTAGAGTATCCATTCACTTTCTTATATTGATCAGTCCGTATAGATAGAACCCCTCCAACCAATGTTTGATACGGAAGTTTGTACTCGAATTTGTCAATAGCTACGCTAAGATGTCTAGGCCTGGACGAACATGTGTAAATATTTCTATCATCCTCGGGAAGTAGATCTACATCATGAAAAATAATGCAATCATATTTATCTACTTTAAGAGCTTCTAGATAAGCTGAATTCATTACTCTTCCTTTATTGAAACTGATGTTGAGTGGAATGGTAGGTTCGACCACAAAAATTCTGTAATCAAGCAGCTGACGCTGTAGAAACATGTGAAGATAGTTTGTGATGACTTTTAAATGAGGTAATCTGTCTCTGAATGGAATTATGATGGCTACTTTGAAGCGACTATTGCACTCTTTGGGTTTCCAGTGACCACCAAGTTCTATGCCTTCATAGTCGATCAAATCTGTTGAGTTTACTGGCAAAGATGTATTCAATAAATTGATGTCAGTAGAGTTCCATAATTCTAAAAACTCTGTTTTATCTATTTGATTTGGCTTTGAGTAATTTAAATTTTTAATATCCAGATTGTATTTTAAGCTGGCATTTGAGTAAAATTCGACCAAACCATCTAGTCCAAATTCTTCCAGGACTTGATCGATGTCGATGGTTGCATTTTCGGAAATTTTATAATCTTCACTATTGCAGTACTCAATCGGTTTGTTTAAGGACTGGTATGCTTTATGAATTGATTTCTTTATAAGCTCAAACTCGTTTTGTACGACTGAGCCCAAGTCTATTTTATTCTCTTTAGGAAACACTTTGGCATCCTGCTTAGCTTTATACCTAGCTTTGCTTGTTTTTGGCTGTGATATTATCAAGACTAACGCAAATAATGAAATAATAATATAAATTTTTAATTTGCGCTTTTGTAACAAAAATTTAGTTGTATTTAAATAATTTTTTGATTTTTTTAAACAGTTAAAAATTTTATAAAATATGTCACGACCGGTTGTATATTTTTTAAACATATTTATGACACGATTGAAATATTATTAGATATCATCTAAAAAAAAAGTCTAACAAATAGAGTCATGAATTTTTTCAATGAATTTATTGTTCCCATAAAGTCTAATAACAGTCATGCTTGGAAAAAAAAAATTTGATAATAAATTTTTAATTGGAAATAAAAATAACCAAACTTAAATTAAAATTTTTCATTTATTTAAAAATGGCCTGATTTTTGGAGGCACAATAATTAGAAAATTTGTTTATGAAAAAAAATTAAATGAACATATAGTTGAAATTTAATGATTTTTTTATTGCTTTTAATTAAAGGAAATATTCTACTTTTTCCAATATTTTACGTAAACACAATTATTTAAAAACATTCAAAAATTAAATATCGATCGAACAAATTTTGTTTTCTTTAAGTTTAATGTTTGGTAATTAAAACAATCGGGTTTTTTATTTTAAGTCCTAAATTGTGGCCAAATTTAAGTAAATTTTACATTTTTCGACTTCGAAAAAATAATGTGATGTTTAAACTCTGATTTTAGAAAATTTATTTCGAAAAATTTAAATATCATTATGCTCATTTATTTATGAACAAATTATATAAAGAAAAAATTAAATACATTGAAATAAAATTGCCAAAATTTGTAAATATTGAATTATTGATGTTTTATTCATTTGAATTAACGATACCATGGAAATCTATCAATAATTATTTAAAAAAAAATTAAAAACTCTTTCATTCTTTTATTTGAGTCAATTAAAAGTGATGTTTTTTATTTTTGATTTAAATAGTTGAGCTGATATTTAATTTTATGATGTTCGGAAAAATTCGAAACACTTGTGTAACTTATAAATGGCTTTTTTATCTCTACAAATTTCAAGTTTTAAATCAAGAGTAAACAAATTTTTAAACTTGTAGGAGAAATTTCTTAAATATTTAATGTCAATCCAAAAGAGAGGTTTCTTAAAACATCTTTATCAAGTTAAATAAAAAAAAACTATTTACTTTAGGTTTTGAGTAAATGATTTAAAAAAGTGGTTATGTCACGAGATTACCTGAGTAGCAGACAATATTTGGCAAAAAAATCGAGTTTTATTTTGAGATTTCAAGTGGTACTGCGACAAAAATACCAAAACAAAATTGACTATTTTTATTCAAAGCATTATTGAAATAGATTAGAATCATTCATTGAAACTTTTTATTTTATTTTTTTATTTTTGATACTAATTATTTTCAGTTTTTTGATTTATGATTTAAGTTTGTCAAAATTTCAACAAAATGAAACTTGTTATATTTTCTAACAAAAAATTATTCAAAAAAGGTTTCTCATAAAATCAATATAATTTTTGCAACAAAGATTAAAATTCTCTTTTATTGACTTAAATTAATTTCAAATTTTCTAATTTAAAAAAAATCTTCAAATCTCTTTGAATACAATTTTATAAAAATCCATAAAAGAGGATTACATTTTATAAACAAATTAAATTTTTGACATAAAAAACTTTCAAAATGTTTTTCAAGATCTAAAGTTTCAAAATTTCATTTAATTTAATCAAAGAAATTCTAAGCTCTAAATTGAGAATTCTAAAAGAATCCAATCAATCTAAACATTTATTTAAATTTTTATTATATAATTATTCTTATGTACATATTTATATCATTTATTTTCTAATGTTGTTCTATTTTTTCCCAACAAGTTCAACATATTTAGAGGAATCTTGATTTAAATTTTTTTTAAATTGAGTTATAGCAAAAGCTATTTCATCATGTAAAAGTGATTAGATTTGTTTTATTGCTATTTTTTTTTGTCCTAATCAAACTGAAAATTTCTTATTAATGATGTTAATAAACTAATTAATTAATTACTTTAAACATATATAAATTTGAGCTTAGAATGTGAAGAAAATTACTCTTTTTTTCATTTTTCAAGAAAAAATTAGATTAATATTCCGGTAATGCTTTGTGCAAGAATGCGTCATAAAAATCTTAATTTCGAGTTTTTAATACAACATTGAAAATTTGCCGAATAAATTATTTTTTAGTTATTTTAGCTGTATTTTCAATATTAATGTTCATTAAACATCAAATTTTAATTTCAATTGTTTACTTTTTTAAACATAGAATTTTGACATTAAATGAAATAGTTTTAAATAATCGATTTTATTTCAAAATATGTTCTAAAAAGAAAAATAAATTCACAAATTAATTTTAGAATTTAAATTAAAAAATAAATTTTAATTATTAAGTAATCTTGAATTCTTTTATATTTTTGACGCATTTTCTTTGAACAAAATTTTTTTATTGCTGAGAATTGTGATATTAAAACTTAAATGTTAAGATTTTTGAATGAATTTAAAACAGCAGTACCTATATTATTTACAGTATTTTACAATCTATATTTTTTTATAAAAAAGATAAAATAAAAAGATTTATATATTTTTTAATTTAATTTAGCATTATTTTATAAAACAAATAAAATGCTAAGAATTCATTAATTTTATTGACAAAAAAGTTTAAATTCGGAAAAATTAAGAAAAAAATTATTGCATAAATTAAAATATTAAAGACTAGTTAAAAAAATAACCGGTAAGACGGTATTTTCCTTATTCAATTTTATCAGTATGGAATGTGTACACACAAATCAGAACTACAAATCATTTTGGCAAGCCAACGTCAATTAGAATATATGTAAATAAATTAAAAATTTTGTATTTAACTATTTTGTACTGCACATTGTTTAAGCCGTCATTTTTCTGCATGGTTGAGGTTCGACGCAACAGCTTAAATCGATCTTTGTTCAATTTTTGCGGTTTATGCTTCATCATTTTGTACCTGGCTACTTGCTTTGGAGGCCGTTCTAATGTATATTTCATCCGAGTCAATCGATTTGCAAAATCGTCATCTAAAAACAAAAATTAAAAAATAATTTTAACTTTTTTTAAAGTGAAAATTATGTTTGCTACTTTTAATTTAATTTTTCAAAAAAAGACTAATGAAAAATTTACAAAATTTATTTTAGCAATCATTCTTTGAAAATCTGAAAATTCTAGTTTTAAAAAAAAATGAACCATACACTAAGTTTCGAGACCTCGATACCTTTTTAGTTTATGTATCTATTTGGAATAATTTTTCTAGAAACATACTAAGTATTCTATAAGAAAAACTATAAAATTGTATTTATATGTATTCTTGAATTAAAAATTAATTTCAAATTTTTCGTATCATATTAATTATAATATAAAAATAATTCTTATTCAGATATTAAAAATGAAAAGATTAGTATTGCTAAATTACGAAATGGTTATTTCGTAGTCTAGCTGTATTTTTATAAAAATTATTAGATACTGGACATTTTTTTTTTTTTTCAAAATACACTTTTACAAATTTTTGAATAATTTTAAGTTTTGGTTTAATTAAAATTAATACTTAATTTTGGTTTGATAAATAGCCTGACTATAAAATAGTGAAAAATATTAAAAAGTTTAATTCAAACTCTTGACAAAATATTTCTGAAAAAATTTTCAATTTAAAATTTTGATATGCTAAATAAATGCTAATACTTTTTAAAATAAAATTAGAAATATTTTTACCTTCACCACCCCATCCCCAGTAAGAGTTAGAGTATCCATTGGCACCTTTGTATTGATTAGCACGAATAGACAAAACTCCTCCAACTAAATAACTGTATGGCAAAATGTAATCAAATTTATCAATGGCAACGCTCAGGTGCCTGGGTCGGGATGTACATGTATACACATTTCTGCTATCTTCAGGCACCAAATCTACATCATGAAAAATAATGCAATCATATTTATCTACTTTAAGAGCTTCTAGATAAGCTGAATTCATAACTCTTCCTTTATTGAAACTGATGTTGAGTGGAATGGTAGGTTCGACCACAAAAATTCTGTAATCAAGCAGCTGACGCTGTAGAAACATGTGAAGATAGTTTGTGATGACTTTTAAATGAGGTAATCTGTCTCTGAATGGAATTATGATGGCTACTTTGAAGCGACTATTGCACTCTTTGGGTTTCCAGTGACCACCAAGTTCTATGCCTTCATAGTCGATCAAATCTGTTGAGTTTACTGGCAAAGATGTATTTAATAAATTGATGTCAGTAGAGTTCCAAAGCTCTGGCTCTTCATTTGTTGAGTTATAAGATGTGTTAATGGGCTTGTAGAATTCGACCAAATTGGACACATTTAGCTCTGATAAAACTTGATCCACATCTATCTGCCCTGTAAAGTTATTGTCTGATGAATGAGTACAAATGTCAAAAGGCTCCCGTACCGTAGCAAACACTTCTCTCACAGCTCTTTTAATCTTGTAGAACTCGTCATACATTTCATTAAAGTTGTAGTTAGTCTTGTTCATATCATCTTGTATATCTTTTAGATAAAGTTTTTTATAATCAACCGACTTTCTTTGTAGAATATAACTCCAGTTAAAAAGGCACACAATTGAGATCAAAGAGGCAAAGAATATGAACTTTTTAAAAGATCGTACACAAAAGAATTTCATTGATAAAGATTGATCAATCAGTGTTTGGTCATATTTTATGAGGTTGTCAGATGTGTCCAGATCTATGCTCGATATGACTTCTAAGTCCAAAAAGGCTCTTTCGTTCTCAAAAGATTCGAGTATTGGCGACGAAAGTCTTTTCTTGACTAAATCATTCATTTTGAAATTAAAAATTTTAATTTGAAAAAAATGAATAATAAAAGCAAGCTTAGAGATTCATGTTTTAAGAAATTTATTTCAATTTGTTTAGATAACGAAGTAGAAAGAATTTTGCATAAATTTCGACTTAAAATAACATAAAAAATATGAACATGAATCTTTTACGTGTTGTTATTTTAAGCCGAATCTAATTCAATCGTTTTAAAAACAAAAATTAAACCCTATTACCGGTTTTTATTGCTCTAAATGAATAATTTTTTACTTAAAATATTCATCGCTGTCTCTAGCTGATTGCTTGACTACTCTTTAATTTGAAAATTTTTTTTTCATTTAGAATTAATTTAATTTAGAGCATGTAAATTATTGATTTTAATTAACTAAAATTTATAATTTTATCTTTTATTTTTCTTTAGATAATGTGGTTAAAATTGAATTTAATCCTGAAAAAAAAGATAGTTCAAACCACTTTGGATAATAATTTGTATTCTTTTACAAAATAAAAAAAATGCTGTTTGAATTAAATCGAAATAAAATCCAAAAGCACCTAATTAAAAGTGAAATTTAAGCCAATGTAAACTTTAAAAGTATTCATCGAATATTTGTCTCTTGATCTGAACAATATATGTTTAGAAAAATTATTCATGGTTCTTAATTTTCTTTTTTCATTTTTTTTACGCTTTTAGTGTATAAACAATCATTATGTTTGTTTGGAAATACATTTGATTTTAGAAAAAAAGAAGAACACTTTTCAATGTAAATTGCTAAAATAAAATTATGATTGTAGAAAATTGAAAAAGTTTAAATTTTCTTGATATAAGAGATAATTTTACTATGCGTGTAAAATATTAAAGCTAATCATAAATATCAAAAAGGTTAATTTTTTTCTAAACAAAATTTGAAATTAAAAAAATTTTCATTTCTAGATTTCATTAATGTAGTTGCTCTTTAAGCAAATTTGTTCTCCATTATCTGATATAACACTAGAAGGCCAGATAAGATTTTAGACTTTTTTTCACTTTTAAAATTTAAATTAAATACAAACTCAACAAAAAATAATCGAATTTTTAAATTTTCCTTATTAAAAATCCTCCTAATTTAAAATAAAAAATTAACAATGTTTTTTCCCTAATTTTTTCCTTAGATTCAATGAATTTTAAAATATTTGAATTAATTATTTTTGTATTCATAATAACATAGAATTGAACAATAAAACACTACTCATTACTTGAAATCAAATAGAATAGATTTTAAAACAAATAAAATGCTAAGAAATGTAATCAAATTTATCAAATACTTTACGCTCAGGTGCCTGGTTGAGATCAAAGAGGCAAAGAAATCAACTGAAAATTCATATTAAAATTTATCTTTTAAATAATGATGGTTTTCAATTATTTTGGAGCATATAGATATTTAATGAAAAGATTTTTCCATGAGTAAATGTTCATATGTCAAATTTTTTAATTCATCAAATCTTTACATTAAAATGAAAAAAAAATTCATATTGAAAAAAGATTAGATAAGGGAATAATTATGCCACGAAATCGAAAATAAATGAATTTTTTTCCATTTAAAATAATTGTTTATTTCAAAATATTTTTATGGGGTCTAAGCAGTTATAAAAAATTTGGCCTCAAAAATTTTTCAATATTGTACATATTATTTCCTCAAATTCAGATATTTTAAAGGTGTTTGGAATAATTTTTTAATGTTGTTTTATAATACCATTAAAAAATTATAAAATATTAGATAAAAACAACCAAAAAATAATTTCATTTGATGTTTAAAAAATTTAGAATTAAGAATTTGATAATTAAATTTCATATGTTACTGTGAATGAAATATCAATTTTAAATCAAAGAATTTTAAATATATTAGATAAAATTTTTAACAGGAGATTTAGAAGAAAAATTAAGAACAATTAATATATCTGAAACATACCAAAAGTTAACTAAATATATCCTGACAAGAGAGATTACCGACACAACCTTTTAATTATTTTTTTTGTTCCTTATTTAATTTGTCTATTACGAACATAAAATTCTTTATCAGAAAAGTTTTCTAAAAATACGATAGAGCTACATTTGACTTAAAACCTTTAACTAAAAAAACTGAATCGAGCGCAAAATCTCACAAAAAAATTTAAACAAAAAAATCTAAAATTTAAGGCCAATTTTAATGAAACGTTTTAAAAAATTTATTTTTTCTAAATAATTCATTTCCAGGAATAAATTATTTCTAATTTTGATTTTTGATGGTATTATGAATTTCCGATGATTTTTGATTATTAAGAATTTTTCTGCTAGAATTTAGCTGGTTGATTTTTTAATTTTATAATTATTTTAAATAAGATATTCAATTTTAAAATTAAATAAATATGATCTATTTGAAATAATTATAAATTAGCTTAGTTCCCTTTTTCACCTTTGAAGTAGTTTATCTACTAAAAAAATATTTAGTAATTTTTTTAGAAATATTGATTAATTTTATTTCTATTTCAATTAATTAGCAAAAAAAAAAGTAAGCTAGTTCCGTAGAATTTTATAAGTTTTATATGTGATAACTGAAAATATCATCTTTTTTCTTAAAACTTTCAGAGCTGATTAGAAAATATTAAAATTCTTTTTAAAAATAATCTTATTTTAGCCTAAAAAAATAAAAATAAAAATAATTCTATTGAACCAAATTAGTTGTATTTAGATAAAATTATTTTACTCTTCTTTCCAATCAAATTTAAAAATACCCATCTTTAATTAAATCTTTTAAAAACATTTGAATAAGCAATTTTTTTCAAAAAGATTACTTCAGCAAAAAAAGATCTTGACTGATATTCTAGATTTCTTGCAAAAACTGTTTTATCTTAAAAAAAATAAGCTATTAAACAATTAATAAAAATAAAAAGGCCAAACTTGCATAAAATAAAACTCTTTTTCTTAGTAGTAAAAATAAAATATTGAATTAATAAAATTTAAGGGTCTATTCCGAATCCTCACATAAACAACTAATAAATTAAAAAACCTTTTCTTAATGCTGCCTATAAAAGTAAAACATAAAGTTAAATCAACTATTTATTTTCATTTTAAATATTCCTTTTTCAAAGTCGAAAAACTTATCTAACAAAAAAAACTAAAAATTACGATAGTGCTAAGTAGCATAATTTAGATATTTAATGGAAAGATTTAACCATGAGTAAATGTTCATATGTCAAATTTTTTAATTCATCAAATCTTTACATTAAAATAAAAAAAAAATTCATGTTGAAAAAAGATTAGATAAAGGAATAATTATGCCACGAAATATTAAGTCTTTATTTTTTTATGTACCAAGCTAAAAAAGCAAAACAAAAAATCTTTACGTGAACTCATTTTAAACCAGTGCTAATTCAAGACAAGAAAACTCAATTAGCGGTTTTCATTTCAAATTAAGTTATTTAAGAATTCTTAATGTTCAGGTATTGAATAACTTACTCATCTGATACTTTAGGAAATATTACACAACAATTTTTTTAAAACCTTTAGTTTTTATATTCAAATTACAACAATTGATATTTTTGCTTTTATAATGAAAAAAATAATTGTATATGCATTTGTTTTCATCAAAGTAAAAATTCTAAAATATTTAAAAAATGGAGTGCTTGAATAAAATTTGGAAAAATTCACAATTAAATTCTTGAAATTGAATCAAAAATTTACCTTTTAAAGTAAAAATTGTTTTCAAATTAATTTCAATTTGAAAAAAATTCTATTCGAAATTTCTAAATCTTTTACTAAATATTGTTTCGATTCTTCAAACAATGTTTTAACATTTTACTTGGTTGTATTTGGAATTATCTTCTTTTTTTTATCAAATTAAAAACGTGACATTTTCAACGCTAGTTCAAATTATTTTGTATTTAATCAACAAAAAAAGATTGAAAAGTATTTTAATGACGAAATCTTATTTTTTATCTCTAAACGAAATTTAAATAAATATCAATGATTGATGAGTTTTGCATGATTTGACAAGTTCTTGCACCAATTTTAATTTATTAAGTCCTTAATAAATCACATATGGTGCTATTTTCTAAACTTAAAATGAATATGCAAAAATATGATTCTACTAAATCATTTTTGTCTTTTTGCCTTAAAGTTAAATAAAAAAAATTGCTAAATGTTGCATAATAATATAAGAGTCATATTTTTTAATTTAAATCTAAAATTCGAATCCATCTAAATATGAAAAAAAATTTTTTTCCAGAAAAATGATTTTCTATTAACTGAAATTATTCTTATTCTGAATTAATTTTTTAAAGAATCTTAAATCAAATTATTTTTTTTTTTTAAATATTTAAAAATAGTTTTTATTGTATTAAATCAAAAACTTAAATCATTGATGATGTAAATTTCTAGATTAGGGTTAAGAAAATCGATATAGTATTGACAAAATAATTTGATTTAAATTAATTTTTTTTATACATAAACAGCACATGCTCTGACGCAAACATTAAAAGAGAATGGAACAACAGTTTCAGTTAAATAACAAATCAACTGAGTGAAAATGAAATCTTTCTAAACATATGAACTAGCTAGTAGAAACTAAAAATTAATAATCAAAAAGCAAAAATCGATTTGGTTAAAAATCCGAAATTTTTATTTAGAAATGAAATTTAAAAAGAAAATCAAATATATTAAAAAAAAAATGATGTTGTTATTTCAAAATTCTAATTAAAGATAAAAATAAGCCTCATGATGCATTAAACAGAAAACGATGGTTAAATTTACAATGATTTAATGAAAATTTAATTTATTTCAATATAATAAATAAATGTTGAAATTTTTAAAAAAGCTTATTTGATATTTTTTGCCGTGCTGATTTTTTGGTAAGACATTTAAGAAATTTTGATATTTCTAAAGAGGAAAAATTATAAAATTAAGAAAATTATAACAAAATCTAAATTCACTGTTTATTTTAATTGAAAAATTCTTTCAACGAGAAAAATTTTTTTCCAAGAATCTGAAATTAATTCTCATAAATCTTTAATTGCTCTCTTTTGTACCTCAAGCTTTTTATGGTAATTTACTAAACCTGAATAAGGAATTTTTTAGACTTGAAAATATTTTTGCTTCTTTAATTCTAAAAATGTTTATTAAAAATTCAACTTATTTTGAAAGAATCAAAAATATTAAAAACCAAAAAAATGTTAATCAATTTAAAATTAAAATTTGACCATTTAAATCTGTATTAAAAACATTCTAGGAAAAAAAATTATCTCATTAGTATTATCGTCCAGTAAAATACATAATAATAATAATATAATAATAATAATAAATAAAGCTATGATGTGGACAACCACACGAAATGGGTTTTTAAGACCCATTGTAATAGCTTGCTAAATCTAATTTATCTAGTTTATTTTTAAATTGATTAATAGTATTTGAGTCAATTATCTCTTTTGGTAGACGATTCAAAACACTCGACACCCTGTTAACAAAGTAATTGTGACGTTGTTCGCAGTTTTTCACCAGCTGTCTTTCTATAATAAAATCATGAAATCTCGGCCCTTGTCCTTGTCCATTCGATGAATCGTTTTTGAATATAAAAGCTTTGTAGCTCTTCGCTGGACAGATTCGATGTTGTTAATGTATTTTGCGTTATGATGTCTGAATGTTCTTCTTATTAAACCGAGGGTAAAATTTGCCTTGCTAACGAAGGAGCTTATGTGAGTAGACCATTTTAGATTTTTGGAGATGAAAATACCTAAATCGCGCTCTCCATCAGCGTCTGATACTACTTTGTCATTTAGAATGAATTGTGACAAGGATATTCACCACCAAAGTGGACTACTTTGCATTTATCTTCATTCAGTGCAATCTCTCAAAACTTTGTCCACTGGCTTATTTGGTCTAAGTTTTCTTGTAATAAGATAGGCTTACTTGGGTGATCTAAAGCTTCTCCATATTTTGTGTCATCTGCAAAAAGTTCGCACGGACTTTTAATATGGTCTACTAAATCATTTATTTAGATTATAAACAATATCGGACCTAGGACAGAGCCCTGTGGGACGCCACTAGTTACATCTATCCAGTCTGACATACAGTTACCCATCACTACTCTTTGTTTTCTACCGGTTAAAAAAGCACTAAACCAGTCAAGCATTTTTGGATTGAAGCCATACTTTTGTAGCTTAAATAAGAGCTTTTTATGCGGTAGACAACCAAAAGCTTTGCCAAAATCGAGATAGAATATGTCCACTAGGAGATTTTGGTTAAATGATTGTGATAAATAATCCAACATTTCAAGCAGATTTGTAATGCATGATTTGTTTTCCATGAAACCATGTTGTCTTATCGAAATTAAATTATTCATTTTTAAGTGCTCCATCACTGGCTTTTTAATTAATTTCTCCATTACTTTGCAGGTAATGGAAGTTAAAGATATCGGTCTGTAGTTTTTAGCGATAAGTCTGCTCCCCTTTTTGAAAAGAGGAGTAACATTAGCCTTTAGCCAATGACTTGGGACTTTTCCGGATAAATACGACATGGTAAAAATGAGTGAAATTAGTATTGAAATGGCATCGGCGGTCCTTTTAAGGACGAAAGGACTAATTGCATCTGATCCCATGCTTTTATTCTCGTTCAATTTTTTTAGCTCATTCAGTACGTTTTCAGACGAGAAAACTAGGTTTGGATCTATTTTGAACTTTTCGTTTGTCCTAGCATCCATATTTGGCATCACTGCCTCATCATTTTTTGTGAAAACTGTTTCAAAATGACAATTAAGGATTTCGCATATTTTAAAAGGATCAGTAATATTTTGGCCATTGGAATCTAAGACTGTCCTTATATGAATTTTTGCATCCGTTTACGAGTTAATAGAAAGTTTATGTAAAAATTTTTGAAATATTTGCGATTTTTGAGTACTCGTTTTTTCTTAAAATTTTTAATTGGAAATTTTCGAAATTTTTCCAATTTTTTCAATTTTTTTCTTTCGAAAAATTTAACAAAAATTTTTACAAATAAAATTTCTTTACATATTCAATATTTTTAACTTTTTACTTAAAAATCACTTTTTGGCCAAATTTTTAAGAATTTTACAAATGAAATCATTTTATTTATTTATTTTATTTTTTATTTTAACTGAATTTAATTATTTTTTTAATTAAAGAAGGGCTGAATTGCGGTTAATTTTATTCTTTTATTATTTATTATTATTAATTTATTAATAATGTATATATTAAGCAGTGTTAATAATGTGTCCATTTTCTATCCTTTCTTTTCAAAAATTACGTTAAATTACCAGAAATCCACGTGTCAAATCGGCACTATAGATATGAAATTGTTTTTTTATGTTATTTTTCTTTCACAATTTTAAAAACAAAAAATAAAAAGTCATCTTTAACTATTAAATAATATCTTAAAAATAAAAAATCGAATAAAGATGGTTTCCCTTGAGGTTAAGTATTACTATTTCAAAATGATTAAATAAAAAATTTTTATCGGTTTAAATCATAGAATCTAATCTAAATATGTAATAAGTTTTTACTAAAACTAGACCAGCCAGCAATCGGTCCCAATTGTTTACCACTCTTTTTGACAGAAATTGTGCTAATTGATTAATTTTTTTAATTAGTTTAACTGATCTGAATAAAAGTCAAATTTGACCTTAAATTTTTTCAAATTATTTTTATGAAATTTCTTTAAAAACAAAAAAACAAAAAATAACTCAAATTTGATCTATTAAATTTTAAGAATTATTTACTTCTCTTAATATACCGTAATGCCTTGCCCCCTAATGCGGCATTTATTTTCAGAATTCTGGATTTTAATGCATGCATTTAACCCACTTTTTTTTCCAGATACGCTGCGACTAAAAATGCTGCAGTTAATGTCAAAATTTTGGTAAAAATGCCGCATTAAATATGTAAAAAATAATAAAAATATATTTTTCTATTTTTTCTAAATTTGAAACACAAAAAATGTTCTTCGGACATAATGCATGCATTTGAAGTTAAAATTTTGAGTTTTAATGCTAGTTTATTAAATTCATTTTTAACGCTTTTAAGTGTCCAATTTTTTTTTATATAATTTTTATAACTATTATCATAATTCTTACAATTATATTCATAACTGCAGCATTCAAAATAAAAAAAAAGATCATGCTAAAAATATAATTCATATAATTTTTTTTAAAAACAAATAATTTTTATATGGAAAATTTTAGGCATCTTGAAGTTTAGGATCAAAAAAATCAGATCAAAAAGTAATTTTTTTATAATTTTTGAATGGTACTTGATTAAATCTCTCTGCAAAATGCTAAATAATGCAAAAAACACGCTGAATATTAGAATAGGTTCTGCAAAAACTCTGCAATTAAATTGCGCAGTTGAATTAAATACTTTTTAATTACATGCATTTTCCTGCAAAATTGCAGAGTTTTTGCAGAGTCTTTTCTAATATTCAGCATGTTTTTTGCATTATTTAGCATTTTGCAGAGAGATTTAATCAAATACCATTCAAATATTATAAAAAAATTACTTTTTGATCTGATT
>QEOQ01000092.1:1027373-1100049 GCA_010279815.1 Brachionus plicatilis | reverse complement strand
TTCAAACTGAAGATATATATCTTTTTTTTTTTTAAATAACTAAAAATTAGTAAATCAAAAACGAACAGAAATTCTCTGTATTTGGTTGAAAAAAATTAGAAGATTAACAGCTTTGAAGAATGAAAGTGATATAATGTCATATTATTTCCTTTAAATATTTTTTTCATATTTTAATAAGTTGACCATTTAATGGAGACCCTTTTTACCCTAAAAAAATAAAAAAGGTATACAATTAAAAATTTTTTAATTAAAAGAAAAAATAATAAATCAAAAACAATTAATAAAAAATTAATTTTAATGTTATTCATCTTCGTCACTACTGTACTCAGCTAGTGACGAGAGGGCACCAAGACTTGGCTTAACTTGATCTTTACCTTCATTCGGAACTGTGTCGGGTTTTTTTTTGATAAATGAAGAAATTTTCGATTTGGTCAAAGCGTTATTGCTAGACTGGTTTATTAATGGATTTTTCAAAAATTCTGACAAAGCACTATTCTTGGACTCGTCAGTTTTTATTCTTTTTGACGAGATCTCATCTTCATTTTCTTCTAGTTTTATCTTTTCTCTTTTAGATTCTTCTAACTCGACTTGCTGATCTTCAGAAACCTCCTCGGAATTCTTATTCCTAAATATCCTCTTAATCTCTTCTTCGTCTTCTTGTTCCTGCATTTCCAGCATTTTTTTCTTCAACTCTTGGTGTTCTTGGAGCAAAATTTTAGGGTCTACAGACGCATGGGCCGCATTAAGTTCTCTAATATCCTCCAAAGTTTCCAAAATTGCCATTTCGCGTCTGGAGTCCCGCGTTCGATTTTCCAAAATTTTCATAGGGTTGTTTGCTTCCTCTTCCTTTTCTTGTTTAGCTTCGAGTTCTGCTTGTTTTTCTGCCAGACGAATGCATTCGAAATTTCGAATTGCGCCAAACTCCATCTGGTAATCTGAATTTTCTGGATCGGTCTATGAATAATTGAATAAAAATTTTAAAACTTTAAAATATAAAAATAAAATTATACCAAAAAAGTAATTTCTGCCAAACATTTTGTACACTTAATGTAAAATCTGTACACTTGAATACCAAGATAAGTCTTTCCGATTACGTCTTCTTTTCTGGCATTGAATTTTTTACCTCGGTAAATGTATTCACCGCATGTTGTACACCTGTAATCGGAATTTTTTTAGAAAAAAGAAAATTGATAAAAAGAAGTACCTCATATTAAATGGTGCCATGAGACGAATCGTAAATTGACGATTCTTTTCCCGTTTGACCCTCGGGAGTTTCGAAGGATCGAAATTTGGCGGGTAATATTTCTAGGAAAAGAAATGTTTTATTCGGAATTTCGAGATTAAATTTACTTACATTTAAGACTTTTCTTTCAGACATTCTTTTAAATTTTTAATTTAAAAATTATTTTTTATATTGTGATGAATTGTTTAATACTTATATTTATACATTTATTTTAAAAAAAAATTATATTTTACAATTCAGAAGATGCTTAACTTTTAGGCAATTAAGCAATAAGAGTGGGAAATTAAAATTTTGACTCAATATTCAATGAAACCATAAGTTTCATAAATATTATAAAATGTAAAATATTATTAATGTTATCAAAAAATTATATAACACGTAAAATTACAATAAATTAAAAAAAAAATCTCAAAATTTAGGAAAACTTCAAATTAATAATCATGATCTAAATCATTTAGAATCAACTTTTAAATATTTCAATAAAATTATGAAACATACTTAAAAAATTAAGGCTTCAAACTATCTAAAATTGCGGTTTTTTCTATAAAATTTGGATTTTTTTTACTTTTTTTTATAGATTTTAAAAATTTTTTATAATGTTTTTCTTGAATACATAAATATGCGGAAATAACTTCTTCAATTATTTTTATTGAGTTATTTATTTATTCGAAGAGAAATAAAAAATTCTTTTGATTAGATTTTTTCAAAATCGATGTTAATTTTTACGTAAACGATTTACGTAAAATAAAATTATCGTAGCACCAATGAAATAAAGTCAAAGCAGGCTAAGTGTTTTAGCCTGTGAAAAAAAAAGTGATCCCAAAAGCTTGATTCAAAAAATTTTATTTATAAAATTCAATATTTATTTTAAACAATCATTTATTCTTCATCACTATCTTGAAATTTCCATAGTTGATTTTCTCTTTCCTCATCGTTATCATCATCCGGTTTATTTTCATCATTAGTTTCAGTCAATTTAAGGCTTTCATTTACCTTAGACGCCCCACGCTCTTCTACCTGCTCTAAATTGCCTTCATTTACTTCTGAATTATTATCTGCCAAATTTTCTTCATCATTTATTTCACTTTGCCTTTCAGTCTCATTTTTTATGCTGAGCTCTTTATTATCTTGACCATTTACATCAAACTTTTTTGAGACATTACTTAACTCATTTTCCATTTCTTCTTTATCATCTGCTTTTTTTTGAGTCTGACTTCGCTGTGAATTATTCTTTCCCATTTCATCACCATCATCATTTTGAATATCATTTTCAGACTTAGATTTGTTAGACCTATTACTTAACTCATTTTCCACTTCTTCTTTATCATCTGCTTCTTTTTGAGTCTGACTTCGCTGTGAATTATTCTTTCCCATTTCACCACTATCATCATTTTGAATATCATTTTCAGACTTAGATTTGCTAGACCTATTACTTAAATCATTTTCCATTTCTTCTTTATCATCTGCTTCTTTTTGAGTCTGACTTCGCTGTGAATTATTCTTTCCCATTTCACCACTATCATCATTTTGAATATAATTTTCAGACTTAGATTTTGCAGAAGCAATACTTTGACCATTCTGCGAATTTTCTTCTATATTTTCATTTTCCTCAATACTTTTACTTTGTTCCAGTTTAACATTTTCATGGGCAAGATCCTCTAAAGAACGCTTGGACTCGAAATTTAGCTCATCCTCCAACTCTTCTCTATTTTCAATCAAACTATTACTTTCCATTCTGATAATGGATTCTTGTAGTTCATTTTCTTCAACTTTTTTCGATAAGTTCGGAGTAGATGTTTTATGTCCATCTTCATCTTGAATTATGGCATCAACTTTTTCCAAGTTAAGATTTAGCTTTGACTTATCATCAGTAATTTTTTCATATTTTTTCTCAATTGGAGGTTTTGACTTTATTTTTGGTTCCTTATTTGCACTTAATCTAAATCTGTTGATAACTGGTTTTTTGTCTTCATTAAATTTATAAGGATTGTCCGGTTTAACCCTACCATTTGGCTTCCAACCTTTACCAGAATTATGCTCATCTTTAATTATTTTTTTTTGATTTATTTCCTTCTCAACAGGCCTAATCAAATCGGCTCTGAAAGGATTATCGGGCTTAACTTTACCATTAGGTTTCCAAGTTTTTCCAGCATCTTTATTATCTTTTATAATTTTTTTTTCGACCGCTGAAATCACTGGTTCCTCGTAAAGTTTTTTAAGATCGTCTTTACTTTTGCCACATATTGGCTTCCAGCCATTACCAACATCCCTTTCATCTTTGAAAACTTTTCGTTTTACTGTCACACTTTTGAACGGTTCTTTGTCATAATCAGAACTATAAGGTGGCTTAAAACTTTTTCTCCCATGTTCAACATCTTTACCAATGTCTCTTGGGTCTCGTACAATTTTTTTTTTCACAACCACAGTTTTAAATGGTTCTTTTTGGGGTTCAGGTCTGGCATAAATATTCAAATCATTTTTCGATTTTGACAAAATATTCTTCCAACCTTGGCCAATGTCTTTGGGGTCGGTTACCATTTTTTTCTTGACAGTTACATTTTTAAATGGATTTTTTTCGTAAGTAGAACTAGAGTAAATACTAAGATCTTCTCTAGACTTGCCCAGAGATGGCTTCCATCCTTTACCGACGTCTTTGTAGTCTATTTGAGGACCTTTTTTAATTTTGGATAAATCTTGCGAGCTAGAAAAAATAGCTGATTTGGACATTGCTCGTGCAACAGGCTTCCTGAATGTGTGGTTCATGCTAGTCTGGGATTTTGGCCGGCACAAAGAACTAAAGCTTCGATTATTCTCTTTTTTTGGTTTTTTATTCTGTTTGGTAGAGGGAATTCGCGCATATTGGTCATAGTTGTATTTTTGGCTATTCCCAGGTGTATAGCTTGAATAGGTCGAGATATTGTCATATTCACTTTGCAGCGGAAATTTAAAAGAAAATTTTAGACTAGGTCTTCGAGTGGGTTCTCGGTACTGGGGGCGTTGGTAAAAGTCTGAATTGTATTCTAAATCACTCTCCGAGTAATTTGACTCACTGGAACTTGTTTCGTACAAATTGGAATTTGATTTGCCTAATAAAGAATGAGAATAGCTGCAAAAACTGCTATGCGGTGAGTTATCTATCAAGCTATCTATGTCGTGGAACATTTTTATCATTTCTGCTTTGCATTCTCTCAGTTTGATTATTTGTTCGTCGAGTTTTTTATTAGACTCGACCAGATTTGGCGACAACATTTTGTTCGATTATCAATTTTTTTCTAAGTCAAAAGGTGTCTTTTAGTTGGATTTTAATTTTTTTGAGAATTTTATCTTGTTGTCATGACAACCGAAAAAAATAATTTTTTTATTGCATCAATTAATACATATAATAGCAAATTATTTTATTGGGACAATCGTTTTGTTTATTTTTTTTTATTTGGAGGATTTTTTAAAAGTAGTGTTTTCTTTTTAATCTAAGAACGATGTTACTTTTCTTTTATATAAATTAAAATTATTAAAATTTTTTAAATCACAAAATAAATTTTAATGCAACAAAAATGCACAAATTTTAAATAAACTTTCTCAGTCTAAAAATATAGAAAAAAATTTCATTAAACCAGATAATAATTTTTGAGACCTTTTTTTTTAAATTCATCAAGGATTTGACATAAAATAAATCAATGTACGATTGAATTGAATTCAATCGAATTAAAATTAAAATTTTTTTATTTATTGTTTTTAATTAATTTCACAAAAATGTCACAAAAGAATTTTAAAAATAGAGTAAATAAAATTAAATCTAGTGATCCCGACCGATTTTGGATTCTATTAGATGAAAATTTTTGAAAAATTCCGATTGCGATACGATCGCCAACCACAAGTGGGATCTGTAATTCGCTTTGCCCAAAAAGAAAAAAGTTTAATTTAATAAAAGAGCAGTTAAATGAAAATTTTAAATTTTATTTTAATTATATGAATAAAATATAAGTTAACTTGAATTTTTCTATTTTAATGCTTAAATCGATAATATTGAGGAATAAAATCAGATAGACTGTTTGATCACTTTCAGTTGAGCTTCCAATACTAATTAAATCTTTAAATATTTTTCCGGATATATTTTTAAAAAATTGAAATATCTTTAATGTACTTGATTTTTTTGTTTCAAAACTTGCGATCAAATTCTAAGAGAAATATCAGAAGAATTTCTTGAATTTTTGACAAAATAAAATTCAATAAATTTTATTTTTTTGTTAGATTTTTTTTATTTCTAAAAAGAAATCAAAGTACCACACAAAATTGAAGTGTAAATAAATTTTAAAAAAAAATTAATTTTATTAAATATAATTTATTAAAAAATATTAAATATGTTAGTTAGACAATATAAAAATAAATAAATTTAAAAAATCTTAATTTTCTATTTTTGAAAATTTACAATTTAACTGAAAAATTATAAATATTTATGATAAAAAGAACTTTTTTAAAGGGGGCTCAGTCCCTTTTAATTTATGGATAGAGGGGCTTGACCAGCACACATAGCCCCTCTCTGACTACGCCGCTGCCCTTGTGCTAGAGATGCAAAAGAAGAAGCGAATAAGGTATTGAAATATTTTAAATTAGACAATCTAAAAATTTTGATAAAATTTATCTAGAAAATTTGATATTAAAATTTCGCGAGTTCATATTTTAATTGCTCTAAATTGAAAGAAATTTTAAAATAATCAAAAGTTTTATAAATAAAATTTTTTAAATTTTTTCCGCAGAGGCTGAGAATGGTTGCACTTCTGTTTTGGTTTGACTTCGATTAATCCAAAAAATTTTTCCAATTTCAAACAAAATTTCGAAAACCTCCGCAAAAGTCAAAAAACTTAGTCCCAAAAAAAGTCCAAATTGTCCTCCTAAGTTTCCCAACAATGATTCAAAACTTAATTCTGCTTTTTCTTCAATTCTCATATATGTTTTCTGACTAAAATAGACATTAAACGACAAAACGCTGTCTTTCACTTGTTCTAGACTTACAGTTCCATTGGAAAATTTTGATCGAAAAGACTCATCGAATAATAATTGCTGATTTTGTCTGTAACTTGGAAAACCTGCTGCATTTTTGACTATACTATAAAAAGAATATTCACATTCAATCGGGCACTGAGTCATACAAAAACCATAATATTTGGTAATGTTGTCAAAATTTTTTAAGCAATCATTCTTCTCAAAAAGAGTTGTTAAATTTAAGTTACTGCATTTGATGGTATTTTCTTGGCTTATCTTATCAAGTGAACAATTGCGAGCACACCATTTCTGATTGTAAGACCCATAAGCTTCAATTGTATTTCTAAAATAAACAGTATCAACCTCGGCTTTATCACTAACATTTTTAACACAGTTACTATGTGGCTTTGGCAATTTATTAATGATATTCTTATTGAGAACCAAGTTGGTTTCAAATCCTGTTGGAACAAAAATTCCCTCCTCCAAATAAAGTGGAAATGAAGTTTGATTATGAATAACTACTACGGCACCATATTTATCTTCCCAACAAGGCTGAGATTCTCGGGGTCCAATAAATAATTTTACTTGTAAGCCATCGAGGACAGTTGGCCTTTTTACTTTTTCAATTGGAATGGATTGTCCAAGTGAATCTTTTCCAAAGTTAAAAGTGAAACAGTTTCCAAAATAATCAGGTTTTTGTGGATAAAAGTTTTGTAAATTACATGGTTTTCTGTCATATTCACATGATACCAGCATTTTTTCCAGTTCAAAACCTTCGAGATTTGAAATTCCATATCTCAATTGATTCCTTGTTTTTCTGTTGCAGGTTTTTAAGTTTGTGTCATTGCTCAGAAAAGACTCGTTTAAGTAATCACTTGCTATTTTGTAATTTTCCTCAATGGTATAGTCATATGGGTTGATATTACAAAATGTGACTGCCGGAAATTCTAAAAGTTCTGATTGTGCAAGTTCCATCTTGACTATAACATTATGTTCCAAGTATTTTATGATCAATCCTACCACTAAATACATTGAATAAGCAAAAAAACCAAAAAACACCAGGATCCAAAATATTCGAATAACTAGGCTTTTAGTTCTTATAGCGTTAGGGATGCCGTGTATTGAGCTTGATTCGGCAAGTTCCTTTATTTTTTCCAAATAAAGGCTTTTTTTCTTGTTCATTTTGAATTATTTAAACTTTTTTTTATGAAAATTTTTCTACATTATATAACAAACAAGGCGGAAATTATCTAATCATGAGTTTAAATTAAATTTTCTAGCTTTTTTTTTCAATTCGGAACTATAATTTTATTTATCTAGTAATTTTCAGAACTTAATTCGATTTATTAAATTTATTTTTTATTAGTTTTATTGTTCTCACGTTTTTTAAAACATGAATTTAAATGGATTCAAGCACCAATAAATTTCTTTAACATTTTTTGATTTAAATTAACTCAATAAATTTAATTTTTATTATTACTTTAAAAAAATATGACATGCAAACAAATTCAGAAAATTTTTCAAAGAATTTAAATATCGTTCTTTTATTTACTTTAGTACAATCAATATTATTTTTAATTTATTAATTTGTAAAATTCAAATTTCTTTTAAATATAGACAAATTCATATGTTAGTATATCCTTTGAGTACGGCAAAGTAAAATAACAAAATTTAAAAATAATCTTTTATTTAAATCTCTAATAATCGTTTTTCTCCTTTAAACTTAATTAAATAAACAATTTTTATTTTAAAGTGTTTTTATTTTTCGTACCAAATTCCCAAAAAAGATGAACAACAATTCGCCAAATTAATTTATTTTACTTTTTACCAAATAAAACGGTCAAACTTTTCTAAACTGTTCAATACTTAAACATTTTGCATCTTTCATTACTTACAATTTGTTAATTTTAATTGTATTTTATATTATATTTTAACTTATATTTTTATCTTATTTTTAATTTACATTTTAATTTTATTTTTTTACAGTAATTCTTTTACACTTATTTTTATCTTTTTTATTTAAATTTTTTATTTATTTTCTCTTTTTTATTCTACCTTATTTTTAACTTTATTTATTTTATTATATTTTTCTTTTTTTTTTAATCTGAAGGAGTATTAGCTCGTCACAGATAAACAATTAAATAAATAATAATAAATAATAATAAGGTTCCAACAAAAATTTCCTAAGCATTTTTTATATCCTCAGAAAGCTCATTTTCTTATCTACTAGCTGATATGTTGAAAGTCGCCAAAAACAAATCACTTAATATTTTGTGTAATCTTTGGTAACCATATTTAACTTAAAAAATGGTAATCTAAAAAAGAGTATTCATCGTAAAATAACGATAATTTTCGTAAATTTTCTATAGTTTAAGTAAAATTTAATGAAACAAAATCTCAAAAAAGAAAAATTTTTTTTTAAATTTTTAGAACCTAATATTCAATTATCCTATTTTTCAATTTTTTGAAAGAAAAAGTGAATAAAGGAGACTGTAGCATTTGTATGTTAACTCCGCCCCCAATTTTCTCAGCCAATACTCACTTAATTCTAATCATCTTTTGATATTTTGATAAATTGGATAAAAAGCTAGCCCAATGGGGGGTTTATGACAAAAAAAAATTTCCTCATTATTATCCCTTTAAATGTCAAAAAAGCATATTTTAATTTTAAAAAGTGCAGATAAAACATTTTAAAAAATTGAATAAATGATCACATGACTAACAATAATTGAAAAATATTTGAATTTCTTAAATTTTTTTTGAAAATAAAGCTGAAAGTTTAAAAATTGTGCTAAAAAATGTCAGAGACTTCGAACCAAAACAATGCATAAATGTCCAAAATGTGGAAAACGATTTAAAGACCTTCGAAAGAGTTATTTTTTTTCAATTAAAAGTATTGAGGTTCTCGAAAAGGCAAATCGATTTAAACCTGAAATCGAAATGCAGTTAGGCGATTATATTTGTGTTTATTGCTATCGAAAGGGTAAAAGAAGACAAGAAACCTTCATTGCTACCGATAACCAGACCCCCCAAAATCATCATGTTTTAAATATAATTAATGATGTGAAAACTATTCAAAATGAGATTATCATAGTCCTATGACTGAATCAAATCGAGATGTAGAAATCGAATGTTCAAATCAAAATGTCAAAGAAGACAAAATGGTACAAACAGATTCGAATGTTTTATCTCAATTTATTTTAGTCGATTTACCAAAATCGTATAGCTCTCATAAGCGTTGTATTGTATGTTTCAAAAGCAATTCATACCAAAAACTTTTTGTTGTCCCACCCGAAGCGAGAGTACAAGCAATGATTTATAAGAATATTTTTATACCTAAACAATGTAGAACTTGTTTTTCGCATCTACAAGGAAATCGTTTTAAGAAAGAAGAAATTGATTTAATTATATCTTTTAAACGCCAAGTCGAGATGGACAAAGAATCGATAAAAGATATTATTGAAAGTTTAATTGAGGCTTCCAAAAGAAATAGTTTGTTTGATGAATTTGGTGACTTGAATTAAATTGATGATGATAAATGCAAAGAAACCACTGGCATTTTCAAAAAAGAATTTGAAATGATAAACGAACATCTTTGTGAAATGAAAAATTCTACAATACTAAAGCAAAAAAGGCCACTCGTCAAACCCTTCATTTTTTGCACTACAAATGGGTTTATTTTAAATGCCTATGGACCATTTCCTGCTACTTTTAACGATGCAAAAATTATTCAGGAGTGCTTTGAAATCGATAGAGAATTAGATATTATTTTAAAAGATGATGATATTTTTTTAGTGGATAGAGGATTTAGGGATGCAGCTACTTTTTTGAAAAAGAAGAATTTTATCGTTAAAATGCCGGAATTTTTAAGTAAATCAAAAAAGCAACTTACTTGTCAACAGGCCAATAATTCACGAATCGTAACAAAATGTCAATGGGTTATTGAAGCAGTCAATGGAATCTTAAAAGAATCATTTCGTTCAGTATCACATGTTCGCAACACTATGTTGAAACATCGAAGAGATACCAAAACCAGCGTCTTTTTTGTCCGATATATTTCCGAGTGTATTCATGGAATCAACCGATGATGAAATCGATCCTGCAACTCAAAACACGCAGACAAAACGAAAAAAAAACAATATTCAAAAAAAGTCTAAAACTGAGATTTTTTCATCGGAAACAGAACAATCGAACCTTGAAAACGACGACGCAGACCTACAGTTAAATTTAGCTGATAACAATGGTAAAATTAACAATCAATTGATAGTTAATTCGATAGAAACTTCGGAAATCGATTATAATTTGTGCCAACTGAATGATTTCATTAAGCATGTTTTAAGCTGGGGCGGTCGTTTTACTGATTTGAATGGTCCAATTACACGTATTCGACTTACAAATACTTGTACGATCGATTATTTTTTACTTGGATTCTGGTACGCATCAAAAGTAAAAGCGTTTTTTAAAACCGAAATCATGCTGTGTAATCTTGAAGCAAAAAAAGAAATATTAAATGTAATTGATTTAATAGAAAAAAATGAATGGAATAGAGCAAAATCGGCTTGGGTCGTAGATGGTAGCAAGAAGTGTGTTAATGAAAAAGGTATCTATGACATTTTTGGAGATCAGACCGAATTAATTGATATTCATTTGCACTCCCAGCAGCTTTACGAGTGCTCTGCAAGTTGCTCATGTGGAAGGCACCATGGAAATGGCGGTTCAATGATAAGCTATGTTAAACACGGATTAGAAGTATCAATTTCAATTAAAAAGCATAAATGTAATAGATGCAAAAAGTTTTTGGAAGTAAAGGCAGAGTTCTTAATTCAAAATAAAAATCCTATTTTTCTAGTGGTAAACAATAGCTCGCAATTAGAAATATTTGGCTCGGAATTAGAAAATGAAATAATAATTAACGGTGACAATTATGTCTTAATGTTCTATACCATTTTTAGAGTAAATCATTACCTTGGGGTGTACAATTTTTCAAATAGAATGTACTTAATTGATGATTTAAGTCCCATGTCTTATAAAACAACAATTCCAAATTTGAATATAGTTAGCGCTTTTTATTTAAGAAAAAATTAAAAAATGAATAATTTTTGCTTAGAATGTGAAAAAATTAATTTTTTTTTGTATTTTAAAATAAATAAATAAAAATAACTATTTATGAATAAAATAATGTGTAAATATTTTAGCGTTGTTAAATTTTTTTTCTTGATATTATTTAATAGCTTTTTTTTTTAAACAGCAAAACAAACAATTATTAATTAATTATTTCATTTACATAGAAGCCTCAAATGGGCCGTTTACCATGGTTTGTTTTTGACCGCAATAGGCTAGTTTTAAAGCGGAAAAAATTCTCTATAAAATTAGCTCCAAAATTTTCTCTACCATACCGGAAAGTTATTCAACCATTGGATTATAAAATTGATTTTTTTTGGTACTGGTTTTAGAACATCTTTTACCAATTATTTTCAGCATCAAGTAAGTCGACCATTGGTATTTTTTATAGATATTTTAATTCTTTACAAAATAAAAAAAAAATCTGTACCATTTGAATAATCTGGAGCCAAGTTTTACATGATTTGGCAAATGTTAGCTTTCATTTACTTAGAAGCCTCAAACGGGCCGTTTACCATGGTTTGTTTTTGACCGCAATAGGCTAGTTTTAAAGCGGAAAAAATTCTCTAAAAAATTAATTCCAAAATTTTCTCTACCATACTGGAAAGTTTGGGGGCGAAAATAGGCCTTAATGTTAAAATCTTCTTTGATTGTCTTTTTTATATAATTAACCTTAATTTCGGCAAATTTTTATAAAAAGTAGTGATGAAATCGAATTTTTTTTTTATAAGAAAATTGAAACTTGAATAAAAAATTATTCTGAATAACTTGTTCGAATGAATTTTAATTCAAATAAAATATTTTAATTAAATTTTATTTAACTTTTTTTATTTAAGCTTAATACGGTTCCTTATTTTTGAAAATTCATTAGCAAGTAAATGATTTGTTAGAGTATAGTGGGAAGGAAAACAAGTCCAGGATTAAGACACTCAACAAATTTTTTAAAATATGAAATTTCAACAATGATAAACGGTAATGCGGCGCTTACAATAAATTGCAACAAAAATTCTTCTGCTTTAGTAAAATTTTTGTTTTGCTTCTTGTATAATGGCTTATCTGGCTCATCTAAAGAAGTGTCGATATCGACAGACTCATTATTTGTTTCTAAATTCATTGATATATTGTGATTATTTTTTAAATGATTACGCATTGCCGATGTTGATTTATTTGAATAAACAGCATCACAATGTTAGCATATTCGAGAATCACAAACGACAACCGAATGAGAGTGAATAATTGAAGTTTTTTTATACTCTTTTCTTTTTCTCCCTTTATGGATTGAAGTTGGTGTCTCTTGAAAACTGGCTGACTAGCACACACTTAATGCTAGAAATTTTTTAAATCCCTTTATGAGAATAAGAATTTCAAAAAAAAAATCAAATTATTATATTTTCAAAAATTGAATTAAATTTTTAAAATATTTAATTCACATAAATTAAACAAATGGACGAAGCATTTTCTATATTAGAGGACTGGCCAACCGTCCCAGGACAAAGTACTGATACTTTAAAGAAGATGCACAAGTATTTTATGGCTTTAGTAAGCATCGTGAAGGCTCAAAAGGACCAAATTAAAGAAATGGCACGGAAATAGCAGATTTGAAAGCAAATCCAGTAACAAACAATGCCGCCCCGGCCCTTTCGTGGGCAAGCGTCATCAGCAACAGTAAAAAACCTGAGAGCACCATGGTGATGATTGCAAACGTGAGAAAGGAGCTCAGCGAAACCGAAAGAATCCAGAACAACGTGGTTATCTCTGGCGCCGGGTATTCCGAAAGTGAAGATACCGACAAAGAGAGAGTCAACGAGGTACTTGAGGTCCTGAATTTAGATAGGGACCAAGTGAAGAACCAGTGTAGAATAAAGTCGGCTAACGGCAGCCGCCTCGACAAGATAGTGGTCACGTTTAAGGAAACAAAGTTTAAACAGCAAGCAATATCTAAGTCGAAGGATTTGAAAGACCGGACGGGCTTCGAGCAGGTCTACGTCAATCCTGATAAGACCCAATGTGAACGAGTTCTCGAGCGTAATCTTAGAGAAGAGCGTAATAGACGTAACCAGGAATTGAAAGGAGGCACTGAAGGGAGGCACCGCTATGGTATTGGCATATACGAAGGCAAGAAGTTCTACTCGGGCATCCGCTGGGGTGAGCTCAGAGAAATTTATAAGCCCGAATAAGAAGACCAACAACCCTAAAAGCAAATCAGTCAATGTAAATATAGCCTCTAATAATCTAATTTTTTTCTATTTAAATGCAACTTCCTTGGTCAACAAATGGAGCGACTTTAACTCAGTAATCGAGTACCACAACTTCCCACATGTAATTATGATTACAGAGACTTGGTTCTGCGACCACAGCATAGTCAGCCTTACTAATTACAAGCTCTATAGCAGGAACAGAGAGGCAGTTCGTGGTGGTGGTGTTGCTATTTATGTCCGCAATGACCTCGAAAGTTTTGAAATAAATGAACATCCGCTACTTCAGGTAAGCAGTGAACAAGTATGGTGTAGGATCAAGACAGGTGCTGATACGATTCTGATTGGTTGTGTGTATCGTCCCCCTTTCTCCGCCAGTGTGACAAACTTTGAGATTAACAAGTCGATCGGTTTTGAAAGCAGACTCTGTAGCCAGAATACGTCCTGCAGCTTATTGGTGGCCGGAGACTTCAACTTCCCAGACATAAATTGGTACCATTCAGGTGGTGTTTGCAAAAACAAAGGTCGTCCGTCCAGCCTGGATTTTCTTGACTGTTTAAACAAGAACTACCTTACCCAGCACGTATTGGAACCTACTTTTAAGGACAATATACTTGACCTTGTTCTGACTGACGACCCTGCAAGAATCTTCAGAGTGTCACACGGGCCGCCGCTCGGGCTAACGGAAAAGAACTGCCTACATTCTTCTATTCGCTGGAGCTACGAACTGAGATCAAATACCGGAGCTTCTGCAATCCGCTTTCCTCGGCCAGTCTATTCGAAGGGAAACTACAGTTTATTTAATGAAAAAATCTTAGACTGCAGAGATAGACTTTCGTCCGATGATGCCGACTCCTCATACAATCTCCTAGTCAGCGTTTATGCTTCTGCTTCCTGCCTCGCCATACCAACTAGAGTGAGAAAAACACAGCTCCGCTCAAATCCAAAGTGGTTTAACCAAAGCATCAAGACACTAACCAGGGAAAAGTATAAATTTCACTACCCCTGTAGATCAGCTCCTCACAATGCGCACTTGAAAGCCGCTTACATACAGTCCTGCAAAAAATTGAAGACTGCAGTAAGGTAGGCTATTTGCAAGTTTGAAGCTTTCATCGTGAGATCCTGCAAGCTCCAACCAAAGCTCCTTTTCAACTACATAAATAGCCAGAAGGCTTGCAATGACCCTATCAAAGGTCTATTAGACGCGGATGGCTGCTTTCAGACGGACGGCAGAGTATTCGTCAGATTGCTAAATGAACACTTTAGCAGCGTGTTTAGTCTCCGTGACTATGAGTCCGCTCCTGCAATGCCCTGTCGCTCAAACACCAAATGCGTGGTCAATTTGGACGTCTTCTCACCAGACAGCGTCATAAAGCAAATAAACCGTCTCAACCCTCGTAAATCACCTGGTCAAGACTGCATAAATCCGTTCGTCTTAAAGAGATGCGCCAACGGCTTCGCCGAAACTCTCAGCGTTATATTTGTCCAGTCTTTCACCTCTGGTAAGACACCCGATCTGTGGAAAAGAGCCCAAGTCACGCCTATTTTCAAGAAAGGAAGCAGAAGTCTGGTCAGCAATTATAGGCCACTTTCCATAACTGCATTGCCTTGTAAGATCATGGAACGGATCATAAGAGACGTCATGATGGAACACCTTTTCAGCAATAAACTTATCGCTCCCGGGCAGCACGGTTTTGTTCTCAAAAAATCGACAATAACTAACCTCCTGGAAACAGCAGACAGGATCAGCGAGGGTATTGACAACGGCTGGAATGTTTTGGTGGTATTTTTGGATTTCGCCAAAGCGTTTGACAAAGCGTGTCACGAGTCTCTGTGTAATAAAGTGGCTGCTTACGGTTTCGAGGATCGAATAGTGAAATGGATCAGAAATTTCCTATCAGGTCGGAAGCAGCGAGTAGCAATAGGGCAGTATGTTGCGGATTGGATGGAAGTCACTAGTGGAGTCCCTCAGGGAAGTGTTCTAGGCCCACTGCTGTTCGTTATCTACATGAATGACATGCCTGATATAGTAAACCACGTGATCAAGCTTTTCGCGGACGATAGTAACAATCCGTAATGTTAACGACCTGGCATTGCTGCAACGGGACCTTGATGCATTGACTGAGTGGTCAACAACTTGGAAGATGCTGTTCAACACCGAAAAATGTAAATTAATGGAATGCAGCAGATCCGGCAAAACCAAGTACTCGGACATAGACCTCTGCATGGGTGTGACCAGATCAGTAATTAATCAAACAAGAACTGAAAAAGATCTGGGAGTAACCTTCACGAGCAATCTCAAGTTCTCCAGCCATATCAAAGCCCAATCAAATAAAGCTATCTCTATCCTTGGACAGCTGAGAATAACTTTCAAATTCTGGACTAACACCACCTTCATAACGCTATACTGCGCATATGCCAGGCCCCATTTAGAGTATGCAGCAGTGGTCTGGTCCCCCTACATATCCAAGGACAGCAAAATTCTTGAGAAAGTTCAAAGACAAGCAACCAAACTCATTCCAAGAATCCGTATTTAAGTTACAGCGATCGCCTATCCATCTTGGGTTTGCCCACTCTGAGCGAACGCAGGACAAGAGGAGACATGATCCAAATGTTCAAGATAAGAAGCGGCTTGAACAACATAGATTGGGTCAGACCTCCCCCGTATTGCAGCTCACTTTCCCAACCTGGACCAGCACAAGGTATTAGAGGGCACAAGAGGCCCCTGTCCGTCCAAGCACCTACCAACTGCGCCCAGCGTGAAAACTTTTTCACAAATCGCGTGATTAGAGTGTGGAACAGCCTCCCTAAGAAAGTAATCGATGCCTCGACTGTAAACCAGTTCAAGAATAGACTCGATGCATGGAAATATTCCGGTGGACTTGAGGAAATTTAAGGAGGTTATAAAGTTAAGGGTAGTTACTTTTTTGGATGATTGTGTGACGGATTGTTTTGTTCTCGATCTCGTTGTGTTTTGTTTTTTCTTTTCTTTTTTTTTTTTAGGTTTTTCCCTTTCTTTTTATATATCTGTCTATTTTTAAATAGAAAACTATTAATAACTTTGTTTATGTAACTATATTTCAATGCATCTAGCTACCATAGATGTCTTCCTAGTAAGACGTCTATGAGAGATAGAGAATAAATAGTTGAGTTAGCCAAACTGGTGCCTGCGGACAAATCTTCAATGAATGCTGGAGAAAAGCAGAAAGAAGCCTAATTACAGAAAAAGCAGGCAAACGAAAAAAATCAAAATTTTTAAAACAAAGGTATAAAACAAAATTGTATTTTTTATTTTTTAATTACAATTAATTTTTTTTTTCACTTTCCGAATCATTTTTAATTGCAAAAATTGTGTTTTTATTTTTAAAATCATCTTTTGGCAAAAGAAAAAAAAAGCTTTAAGTTTAAGTTTTTTTTTTACTTTACAAATATTTACATAAATTTAGAAAATATGACAAAAAATTAAATATTATTACATTAAATTGTGTAATTTTACGTAAAATGATGTAAAAAAAATGTAATGTAATGTTTTTTTGCAAAAATTTTTTTATAAAATTCAAATATTTTTATTTATTTTCCACTTTTTCCTACAAAATCCAATTTTTTTTGGGCATAAGCGTTTTCGGCCAAACTTCTTAAACTGGTGTAAAATTACGTAAAATAACGTGATCTTACCCATTATACAGTTTAACTTTAAACACTGTACAAACATAGATAATAACTTTAAATATTTCTTAATACATAAAAAGGTATGAATAAAATCAGAGTTGTTTAAGAGTCATTGATTTATCCTAAAAATAACTATAAGAATCAACTACAGTACATCTTAAAACTAACTTCATCGCTTTCTTTTCCTTTCCTCTTCCTTTCCTCTTCCTCTCTTCTTCCTCACTTCTTCCTTTCCTCTTCCTCACTTCTTCCTTTCCTCTTCCTCTTCCTCTTCCTCTTCCTTTCCTCTTCCTTTCCTCTTCCTTTCCTCTTCCTCACTAGGATGAAGAGAAATTGAAGAAAATAATAAATTATGCTAATTCATAAATTTAGATGAACCTATTGGCTACCACAGGCAAATAAAATTAAGTAAAATAAATTGATCAAAATAATGATTCAATTGTAAGTTGCTAGCCGTGTTGAATAGTTTCATTTAAATATTGGAGATTATAAATTAGCATAATTTATTATATTCTTTATTTTTCTTTTTTTCAAGAGAGGAAGAGGAAAGGAAGAGGAAAGGAAGAGGAAAGGAAGAGGTAGAGGATGAGGAAGAGGAAGAGGAAGAGGAAAGGAAGAAGTGAGGAAGAGGAAAGGAAGAAGAGAGGAAGAGGAAAGGAAGAGGAAAGGAAGAGGAAAGGAATAAGTGAGGAAGAAGAGAGGAAGAGGAAAGGAAGAGGAGAGGAAAGAAATCGATGAAGTTAGTTTTAAGATGTACTGTAAGTATATATAACATTAGAAGCACGAGAATATTAAATCAAGATAAATTGTGAATTAAATCGGTCATGAATCTAAATCTTTCATCCAAAAAGGGAGAGCGATTATCTACTTCTTCGTTTCTTCCATTAAGTAAAAATGAATAAAAATTCACTACGAATATGATAAAAAGTGAAAGTGAGTTCAAAATTAAGAAATAAATGAATATTATTTTCGAAAATTATTGACTTAAACTTAAACTTGAATGGCAATTATTTTATAAAAAATAAATTAAATTTTACCTTTTACTTTCATTTAGGAATTAATATATTTTTTTAAGATTTAAAAAAAAATTATGTTTAAATGATTCATTTATCATCTTTGATCACAGTAAAATAAATTATCATTTAAAATGAAAATCAATTTAAACTTTATTTAATTATTTCAAGTTATCTTATAAATTTTTATTTATTAACACTAGAACGCCCGATTTTTTTTATACCGTTAACGCCTGGCAGGGGTCTAAAAAACCCCTTATTAAATTAAAATACAAGCAAAAAATTAAGCATATTCGCGGAAAATAAGTTTTATTTAAGTTAATTATGATTTATTTATGCATTAAATATTTATGTTATTATTATTTTATGCTAAGAATTTATTAATTTTAAGCGATAGAAAAAGTAAAATTTTAAAGGGGTTTAAAAAACCCCCTCCGGGCGTTTATGTATATTTTTTTTTTTTTGACATTAAATTATTATAATTTTTAATTTTCAAAAATAAAATAATAATTAAATTCACATTTTCAATTAGGGAAAAAAAAAATTTTGACAAAACTCCTCTTAGAAAAATTTTTATTGACATTTTAAAATCAAAAAGGGGTTTAAAAAACCCCCGGGCGTTCTAGTGTTAAAATACATTTTATTTAATTTTTTGATGCAATTAAATTCAATTATTAAGATTCATATTTTAATATAAAAAAAAACAAAAAACTATTAGTATAACATTACTAATGTTATATATTGGCCGATATACTAATTAAAATAATTTTTTTAACTAAATTTAATTTAAATTTTTTAAAATAAATTTTATAAAAGAAGAATTATGTTTCATTTTTTAATGATAAAAATGATGAAAATTAAAAAAAATATTCTTTAATTTTTATTCAAATTTTCATCGATTAATATGTATTAATTGATGGAAATCTTTAGATTATCTTTAAAAACTTTAAAAACTAACATCATTTTATTTTATCATCAGATCTTTATCAAATATACTTCACATTGGATCAACTTTAATGCAAATCAGATGTAATTAAAGTTACCTCAAATTTATGTCAATTGGATCTGATTCGGCATCGAAAGATGATAATGATTTTGACTCTAAAGATGAATTTTTTGGTTAACACTTTTCATCAAATAATGGAAGAAAAGCGTCATATTCTTTGGTTGGCCTCGGCTATTATACATATACTAGAAAAAATATTGAATGAAAATATGCGATTCGAAAATCAAGATTAACTGCCTTTTGACTACTGAAAACTGAATTTCAAAAGGCCAAGATAACAGCTCAATATTCTTGGAGCCCTTTTTTCACTGATAGTGGTCGATGACAAGAGACGGTCAACGTTCAATAATTCAAATTTATTTCTTTAAATTAAATTGTGCTAAATTTCAATTTTTTGAAAATTTCATTTATTTGATACCTTTTTCCTTTTTCATTTCTTCTCTTGTTGATAAACCCCCCTTCGAAAGTTATTGTTATTTAAATTATCAAATAAAAATCAAAGCAAATTTTACATAAGTAAATTCCTTTTTATTTTTGGTGGTATAAACACATTCTGTGACCAATTCATCTCCCTGTAAAAAAAAAAAGATTTTTTTTTTCTTGGAAAAATCTTTAAGATTTTTATACTTTTTTCAAGGTGACAGGCTTGTTTAAAAAATTATAATATTGATAATTAAAGTCATAGTATTTGTTGTTCGCTAAATATGCTACTTCTTTTCCATCACGGATCACTTTGGTATAAATTTCCTTGCCTTTATTATTTTATTTTAATTAAATTTAATCGTTGTAAAAAAAAAATGTATATAAAATTTACCAGTTAGATGAGTGTGAGGCAAAGTACTAAATACTTTGATTTCTTCTTGTTCTTCAAAAAATTTCTAATCAAAATTTTAAAATTGGAAAAAAAAATTAAATTCTTAAATTACATTCACACAATCACTAGAACATCCATAATTAACTCTAAATGTATCTGCACCAGGTGGAACAATAAGCCCTCCATAATTCTCACTTGCTCCTACTGTAAAAACACCAAATTCATTTTTACGGTAGTTTTTGGTACCATACAATCGCACTCCAGAATTATCAGTAATATCTTTTTTTAATCTTGGATTATCAAAATGAATCTCAAGGTAAAAATATCTAGTTTCTTCGTCAGGACCTCCCATTGGATAGGCCAAGTCTTCAGGAAAATCTTGGATCTAAAAATATTAAAATAAATTTAACAAGAAAACTTTTTTGGACTTTACAGTTGCTCATCCGACCGCCCAAACAAGTGAAATTTTGCGGCAATGCTGAATTGCGTTTAGCCATTCTCCTGAAAAGCATTCACCTTGCTGGAGTAAATCGTTATTCTTTAAATAAATCTCCTCAAATTCTGATCCACATTCAACGAGGTTCCAATGATGCAGATTTTCTTCAGTACCCGGTGAATACAAGGTTTCATACTTTTAAGGAAATTTCTTAATAAAAGATCTAAAAATATTTTATTTTTTACTCTGATTAAATGACGTTTTTCCTTGATCCATGAATCAGGCAATTTAAACATTGCACAATGGTACACAGTGTCTTTGAGGCCATCGAAAGTATACTTTATTTTGTATTTTATTGGTAATATAATTTCGAAAAATTTTTTTAAAATCTTTAACTTACATTAACTCTGTATTCAACTTGATCAACTTCATCTAAATTAAACTTAGCCACATTGTTTAGCGAGCTAATTAAAGGAACCGATTTTATGCCTCTATTCATTCCATGATATCCAATGTCATCATCAATTAAAATTGTTCCGAATGCAAAAATGGTCTTCGGAGTTCCAGTTGGAATGTCCAAATCCTCATTGGACTCGTCACATATTCTAATTTTTCTGCTAAATTTTGTGACTAAATATCCATCTTTTTGAAATACAGATATCGGAAACCAATTCTGTGTCTGATCTACAATCACTTTTCTTCCTCTAATATGTCTATCTGTAAAATGGTATGTTCCATCGGTTTTAAGCCAAGAAACAACAACATCTGAATTATCCATTCCACCAGTAGGACTGATTCCAAAAGCAGCCCATCCTGTTGTCTTCACATGAGTTTCCATCAAAATGTCAGTGTCATTGTAAGTCCAAAACAAGTAGTAAATGTCTGGCTCTTTTAGGACTAATTCATTCGAATAAGGTTCGGTGGGCACCGGAGTTGCAAAAGCAGTACCGAACAATATTAGCAAACTTAACAATATCATGGTTTTATTTTCAAATTTTAATTTAAATAAATTTTATAAAATTTTAGACATTATTTATCTGTTATTTAAGCAAATATCATCTTCTATTTTATTAAGTTTTTGTTTGTTATTGTTAGTTAAACTCTGAGTTTGATAGTTTGGTATAAAAAATCATCTAATGAATTTTATTTATGCGAGATATTTTCTTTCTTTTTTTTAAATTTTTTTTAACAATGACTTAAAATGTGATTAATATTATTTATTCACCTTCAGTACCTGAGCGTCACTTATTAGCCTAATATTTAAAATTTTAAAAATCTTTTAAAAAAGCTTTTTTTCAAAGACTCAAGTCAAATTTATTTACAAATAGATAATAATTGTTCAAATTAATTTTTTTTAATTTAGTCATCTTTTTGATTTTGGTCCACAGTTTTTTCATCATTTTGATTTTCTTCTGCCGATATTTTTTTCTTTTTAATATCAATTAGCTCTTTTTCGAGCTCAACAATAGCACACTCAATTTCATAATTTTTACTCACTAAGCCAATCCATCTAGTTAGACATAAAATATTTAGAAAAAAATTAAATTCACTTTTTAATTTACTTTTTTTCTAAATTATCAAGTTTTGAACCAGCAGAAGTCTGTTCGTACTTACGACTTAAATTGACATTTTGAATATTTTTTTTCAAATCTTCAAGTTGTTTTTCAGCTTGATCAGTCATGGATTTTAGAGTCTGATTGTATGTTTTCCAAGAGTTGGCACCATAATCAGACAACAATTCTAAATTGACAATTCTGGAGATTTGGTGCTCTAGTTGGGCTTGCGAGTTCTCGACTGATTCGAGCCAAGCAGAAACGTCTGATTGCTTTCCGGACGAAGGTGGTAGCAGCTCATAGCGTTTCATGCTCATCATTTCCATAGGTTGTCGTTGTTCCATTCTTTGAAATTCATTTTTAAGTATATCAGTCTAATTGAATAAAAAAAATAAGTAAATTAATTTTTTCATTTATTTATATACCTCAAAAGCGTGAAGGTTCGTTGGTCCAAAAACTTCAAGGTAATTTTTAGTCGGTTTGTATCGTCTGCATTCTTCTTCTATTAGCGAAAACACCTAAATAATTTATAAGTACCATTCAAATATTGTGAATTTAAACACTCACCATTTGTTTAACTTCGGGTTCCTCATAACCGGAATCTATATAAGGTAAAGCATCAACTAAAATTTCATTTGCCATTTTTCCAAAATTTCAAATTTCAAATTTTAAAATTATTTAAAAAAAAATTTTTTTTCAGTAGAGTCGGCGTACACAAATGATGCATCACTTATGTCTTTATAATAAAATCTCAAATTGGAGTATATCATTAATAACAAATTATCAATTTTATTCTACGAGTGAGATTAAGAAAATAAAAAAAATGTAAATCTAAAAAACAATAGTAAAAACAAAAATTTTCAATTTTGAATCTTAAAAAAGTTAAATAAAACAAAAAGCTAAATATTATTATATCAAAAAGAATAAAAAATTGAATGAAAATTTTTAGTAAAGGCATTTTTTATAAAAACTAAAATGTCTTAATTGACTTTTTTTTTCAATTATTTCTAAAAAATCTTCGATTTATAAACATTAATGAAAAAAAATTTATTGATTTCTGAAAAATAAAATTATATCAGAGACATAACATTGTTTCGATCTGAAAAAGCCAAAAGCAAGTCGATTACATGTCCTTTTTAGAACTAATTTGAGTGCGTAGATTTTTGAAATATCTATGTTTTTGAAAATGTCAAAAAAGAGTACTTTTACCATTTTGGTAAGACTTATATTTTCAAAACTATCTAATTTTTTTATTTATGTATCTGATTTTAGTATCTATTTTTTTTTATTGTATCTAACAAAATATTAATTAGTATCTGATGATCTAGTAACATTCTTCATTTATAACAAAAAGGGGAACCTAGAAAATAAGATTAACCTCAACGAACTAGAACAATGGCTTATTAAATGGAAAATGAAGATATCAGTTGAAAAGTCGTGTTCAGTAGTCTTTTCCAGGCACAAAAAAGAGAGTGATAATCTAAACTTAAAAATTTATGGAAACAGAATAGTGAGCCAAAAAGAAATCAAATTTCTTGGTATTAAATTTGATTCTAAGTTAAATTTTAATATACTGGTAGACGAAATTTAATAACGCTGCAATAATAGGCTAAATATTATTAAAATATTGTCAAACAAAACATGGGGTCTTAATCAAAACACACTAGGAAATCTTTATAAATCCTTAGTCGGATCAATTTTAGATTATTCTTTTCGATGCTTAAATTCATTTTCAGAAAATAATATCAAAAAACTACAAGCAATTCAGAATACAGCAGTCAGATCTATTCTTAAGTTAAAATATGATACTCACTCCAACATCGTGCATCATGAGGCTTTTAATAAACTAAAATTACTAACAGTCTCGAATCGGCTTTTTGAATTGAGTGAGAGATATGTTGGGACAGGACTGAGTCATTCTTTCCCATTGGTTGTAAGACTGGTGAAGGAATACAAAGAAGGTTTCGAATCAAGATATATTGAATACCCAACTCTATTGTTTAATTGCTACCTATTTCTTCTTTTTTTCATGAAACTTGAACTATTTAAACAAGTGAATCATGTAACAATCTATTCCTATTTATGTCTTTTCAACTTTCATTTTTTTTAGCTTATTTACTTTATTTCGATTCTTTTTTTTATCTCATTTTATTAACTTTAATTTTATTTTATTTTTATTTTATTTTTATTTTTTTTTTATTTTTTTTAACTTATTCTGAAGGAGCTCTAGCTCGGTACAGAAAACAAATAAATAAATAAATAAGATTTATGTGAAAGAATTTTAATTATATTTATCCTGTCTTGACATCTTGATCGAATAAATTCAATATGAGGTTTAAAGCATAAGTTTTCGTCAAATTTTATCCCTAGGAAGATTGGACAGTTATTATATCGAATTTGCTTATCGAAAAGACTTAATTTTAGCTTTTGATTTTTAGAGGGATTCCCTGAAAAAATTGTATAATTGCATTTTTCAGGAGACATCTTAAGCCTCCATTTTTTTAACCAAATTTCAATATTTTTAAGGTAACCATTTACCTGCTTAGAAATGTTTCCATATTTTTTGATAATGAAAAAGGTAACTAGGCCATCAGCAAACAAGAGAGAGTATGAGGTATTTTTTGAGCTTTGTTTAGGTATATCATTGATAAAAATTGAAAATAGAAGAGGACTAATTACCGAACCTTGAGGGACACCGGTTTTTATATTAACATGCTCAGATTCATAATTATTGAGATTAACAAAGAACTTACGATTATTTAGGAAATTTTTTACCCATTCAATGATAAATAGAGGGGCTTCAGTTTTAATAAGTTTATAAATGATACCGATATGCCAAACTTTGTCAAAGGCTTTAGAAATATCAAAAAAAAGAGTGCAAGCTTTTTTTTTCCTTGTAAGTGTTTCCTAAACTTTTTGTGTTAGAAAAACAAGATTATCGGAAGTTCTACGATGCTGCCTAAAACCAGATTGTTTCTTACAAATTAAACCCTTATTTTCTGGAAAAGTGTAAAGTCTTTTAGTGATTATTCTTTCTAGAATTTTTCCTAAGCTACTTGTAACACTAATTGGGCGGTAGTTAGCCGGGTCGGTGCTAATTTTTTTTTTAGGTATCATAGTAATTTTAGCAATTTTCCAACAGGATGGAATATCATTTAATTCCAAACATATATTAAAGAATTTAATCAAAATAACTAAAAAGGAGTCAGGTAAGTTTTTTAGCATCATGTTGCATATGTTATCAGGACCAGAAGCTGAGTCGTCCTTTAACTTTTTCAATGTTTTCTTAAGTTCTAGAGAAATTTTTGGATAACTATTAACTTTAGAATATAAACCAGAATTAAGATATTCCTGCTCTAAAATATACTTTTCAGTTGATATTTGGAAAGAAGTATCAAAACAGTCCTTATTAACTTGAGAAAAATTTAAGATTTTTTTAAATAATTCACCCTAATCTATATCATCGCAATACTCTTTAGATTCCGAAAAAGGATAAGGAATATGTCGAGATGAAGAATTTTTTTTAAAAGAGTTGATTTTTTGCCAAAAGGGACGTAATGAATTATGATTAGGACCAAGTTTGTTTAAGAAATTTTGCCATTTTAAATTTTTAAATTTCGAAATTTCAAATCTAATGGTATTTGTTAGCTTATTACATTCCCTTCTAGTTTCTTCATTTTATATTTTTAATTTTTTAAGGTGTTTTCTTTTTTTAATTAATATTACGATATTTGGAGGGAGGGAAACCTTAAATTTTTTTGAGAAGAATTTGGGAACTGAAGCCGAGGCTGCGTCAAAGATTGCTGAGGTTATTTTTTGATTAATATCAACCTCAATCTTTTTATTTATTTATAAAATTTAATCTGATCATTGTGTTCGAAAACATGACTTGTGCTGCTAATTTTTGCTGCTAATGACGGAAATGATACCGAAGACGATGTTGACGAACCATAGCCAAAAAGAAGAAGAGGTGAAAGTATTGCATACGAAGCGTTAAAAGTATTTGAATCCTTGGCTGAATGTTTGAAAGAACTTAAAGAAGGATTAATAGAAAACAAAACTACTAAAAAAAAAATTTTTGCTACGTTTTGATATAATAATTGCTAATTTTTTTTTTTAACAATTAACAAATAAATTTACTATTAGAAAAAATAAAATTTACTACTGCAATAATTATTATCCTATTATTAGTTGATGTCTTAAAACACGCTATTCATATTATTTACGAAGCACAAGTCTTAGTGACGCTACGAACTAGGCTAAATATAAAACGTGCTCATAAAAAAACAATATAAAACACTTTGTACAATTCCATTCACAACAATCATTCCAATTCTTTAAACTCATTTCTTTATATTTATAAAAAAATTAAATGTTGGCTTTAGAACGGCCGTTTTACTTTATATAATTTTGAATAAATAAATAATATAAAACTCAACAAAACAGACATTTTTAGCTTTGAATTTAAAAATTGATATATTTAAGTATTTAAAAAACCTTATAGGCATTCAAAAACAGAGAGTGATCGATTTTAAGGAATTAAACAAATTGAAACTCTGCCATTGGCCGGTCCCAAGCCCGGATGAAAAAAGAGGTGGGGTGATGATGATGCAGGCGCATAGAGGCCGGAATGAGGAGGCTTGCAAGCTAGAGCTGATGATAGTCTGTTGGGTCCAAGTGCCTTAGTGAAAAAAGTAAAGTGTCTTTAGTTTGGATAAGCTTGTATCTAGATATAGATACGCTTGGTTTGGTTTGTGGTTTCAAGCTAGTCTAAATAGTTGCCGAGTTCGCAGCCATTAAGTGCTCGGATGAGTGGCGCTGTTTATGATGAACGTCCCATATGTAACTTTGGCCGCTGACTGTTGAATTGCAATCATACCGTTGCCGGTCCCAAGTCCGGATGAGAAAATGAGAGGGTAACGACTAACAGTGTGACTTGACAGATAAACAAACGATGAAAAGTTTATTAAATATTTATTTTGAAAAAAAAAAGATTCGGCTCAGACTCTTTTAAAATTAATTTAGCTAATTTAACAGGGTATAAATGGCCTGGTATCAAAGATATTTTTCAGTCATTCATTAATTTCTAATTAGCCTTTTATTCAATTTAAATAAAGGCGCACCAATTTTATTTTTAATAGTAAGAGAAAGACAATTGTTAAGTCTCTTTCAATTAATTTTTTTATATTAAATGAGAAGCACCGCCCATTCTCGTATACATGTAACAGTAAATATCTATAACACGTAAATTTGTAAATTTACTGGTCTACCAGTAAAAATGTAAAACAAATAGGAAAAAAATTATGTTTTGTTTTTTTACTAGTAATTTTGTTAACTTACTTTTCAGTCAGTAATTATGCAAAACAATTTTTGTAGTTTAAGTAATTTACCGAAACTAATGTTTCAAAAATCCCGATAAAAAAAAAAAAAAAACTCGGACGATACATCGGTGACTGAATATCAATATATTAATTGAATAAGCTTTAATTCTACAAATCGAATCTGCACTAGATAAAAAACAAAGAAAACTCCTGAAGAATATTATTTATTGAATCAATACGAAATTTTAGTTGCTGGCGAAACAAAAAAACTAAAAAAAATTATGTGTTAATTAGTTGTTATAAAACCTGTTCTCTCATAAAAAAACACTGGCTACTTGGATGCGAGAAAATAAATAACTTAAACCTAGACAAAGCTTCAAGTATGAGGCAAACAGTAACTGAATTATCTATTGGTGGTTGTCAGGGTATGGTAAAATGCAACTGTGATGGTCAATGTATGACAAATCGATGAGATTGCAAAAAATCCCAGTTGTTGTGTAACTCAAGATATCATGGAGGCAATTCATACTGATAAAAAAAAATAAACTTTTTTTAATTACCCTTTTTCAGTAACTTACTAAAAATATTCCAGTAAATTACTAAAACTTAAAGAGAAAAATATTTTTTTTTTTATTTTGAAAATAAACGTTTCAGTAATTTACTAAACTGGTTTCAGTTCAAATAATTCTTAAATATTTAGCTTTAGATACACGTTTTCAATTTATAATTAGAATAATCTAATACATCTTAATAAAAAATCATAAAAATTAATAAGAGATACTAATTGTCCAAATTTAACCATATAGAGTTCCGCTAATAACTTGATAAGTGATCATTAAATATGTAATCCAAGCATATTACTTGCGATGCGAAAGCATGCTTTCAAATGTATTTCCCAGAATACTGAAAAAATTTATCTAAATAAACGCGAATAAACTTGACATTTTTTCGCGTTTTTTTTAAATATTAAAAAAAATTGAAAAAATGGTTAAAATACAAAATGTTTTTTAGCGTTTTCTATTAAACGCGATTAAACTTGAATTTAAACGCGTTTTTTTTCTCGGATTATTCAGTAAGAGCAAAACTAGCTAGGTCTTTTAGTTAAGAACCAGGAAAAACTCTTGTATTTTATACAAAAAATTACCCGGGTACAATGAATAAAATAAAAAGTAATTTCTGACCTTCTTTTAAAAATCGCCTCTTTACAATTAGCTTATGTTAAAATAAGCAAGTGACCATTTTATGATAAATAAATATATGAGGCGATTGCTTTAAAATATTTTGTATTTTTAATTTAAATTTAAATAAAGTTGAGTTAGCAAAACTGGTATCTGCGGACAAATCTTTCAATGAATGCTGGAGAAAAGCAGACATATCCCTAAAAATGCAAATAAAATTGTATTTTTAATTTTTTATTTACAATTAATTTTCTTTCACTTTTCGAATCATTTTTGATTGCAAAAATTGTATTTTTATTTTTAAAATCATCTTTTGGCAAAAGAATAAAAAGTACTATACTAATATTTACATAAACTTAGAAAATATGACAAAAAATTACATATTATTACATTAAATTGTGTAATTTTACGTAAAATGATGTAAAAAAATGTAATAAAGTTTAATGTTTTTTTTTCAAAAATTTTTTTATAAAATTCAAATATTTTTATTAATTTTCCACTTTTTCCTCTAAAATTCAATTTTTTTTGGCCGTAAGCGTTTTCGGCCAAACTTACTTAAACTGGTGTAATATTACGTAAAATTACGTAAGCTTACATTTTCTTACATACAAGAAATGATGTAATATTACGTAAGCTTACATTTTCTGACGTAAAATTACGTAAAATAACGTAATCTTATCCATTATCCAGTTTAACTTTAAACACTGTAATAATATAGATAAAAAGAAAAAGTACTTATTTCTACAAAATTTTATTTTCAATTTTTAGGACAATTTTTGGCAAAAAGCAAAATTTTACAAAAAACAACAGCATTTTAACTCAGTGAGATTGACAACTCCATAAATCGCACAAACACTCATGCAAAATTACATTTGAAATGTTTGATAGCTCATGAAACAATATCAATTGAGAATCTTATCTGAGATTCTTGCAAGGGAATTCAGCCTGAACTCAATTTTAAATGAATTATTAAATAAATGAATAATTCAATATTTTTAACTAAATGTAATTATCCGCCTTCTAGAACTAACTTGAGTGCCTGGTATTTTTAAAAATCCATGTAACCAGAGTCTTTTGAAAATGTCGAAAATGGGTTTTTTTGACTTCTTCAAAGTGGCAAATTTTATTTTTAGGTTGAGTTTTAAAATTGCGGTCAAAAGTATGTTTGAAAACAACTCAAGCTCTTGAATTTGAACCATTTATCACTTCTGTAAGCGGAAAATTTCATTTATTTTAAATATTCTATGTCTAATTAGAAGGATTTGCTAAGTGAATAAAATTTTGATAAATTATGATATATTTTAAATAAATGTGCTATTTTTGAGCTAATTGATATCAAATAAAAATATCACAAAGAAAATCAAAATGATGAAAAAACTGTGGATCAAAATCAAAAAGATGACTAAATTAAAAAAAATTAATTTGAACAATTATTACCTATTTGTAAATAAATTTGACTTGAGTCTTTAATAAAAAGCTTTTTTAAAAAAATTTTAAAATTTTAAATATAAGGCTAATAAGTGACGCTCAGGTACTGAAGGTGAATAAATAATATTAATCACATTTTAAGTCCTCGTTAAAAAACTTTTTAAAAAGAAAGTAAATATTAAAGAAATATTTCGCATAAATCAAATTCATTAGATGACTTTTTATACTAAACTATTTTACTCTGGGTTTAACTTGTTGTTTAAATATCAAACAAAAACTTAATAAAATAGAAGATGATATTTGCTTAAATAACAGATAAATAATGTCTAAAATTTTTTAAAATTTACTTAATTTAAAATTTGAAAATAAAACCATGATATTGTTAAGTTTGCTAATATTGTTCGGTACTGCTTTTGCAACTCCGGTGCCCACCGAACCTTATTCGAATGAATTAGTCCTAAAAGAGCCAGACATTTACTACTTGTTTTGGACTTACAATGACACTGACATTTTGATGGAAACTCATGTGAAGACAACAGGATGGGCTGCTTTTGGAATCAGTCCTACTGGTGGAATGGATAATTCAGATGTTGTTGTTTCTTGGCTTAAAACCGATGGAACATACCATTTTACAGATAGACATATTAGAGGAAGAAAAGTGATTGTAGATCAGACACAGAATTGGTTTCCGATATCTGTATTTCAAAAAGATGGATATTTAGTCACAAAATTTAGCAGAAAAATTAGAATATGTGACGAGTCCAATGAGGATTTGGACATTCCAACTGGAACTCCGAAGACCATTTTTGCATTCGGAACAATTTTAATTGATGATGACATTGGATATCATGGAATGAATAGAGGCATAAAATCGGTTCCTTTAATTAGCTCGCTAAACAATGTGGCTAAGTTTAATTTAGATGAAGTTGATCAAGTTGAATACAGAGTTAATGTAAGTTAAAGATTTAAAAAAAATTTTCGAAATTATATTACCAATAAAATACAAAATAAAGTATACTTTCGATGGCCTCAAAGACACTGTGTACCATTGTGCAATGTTTAAATTGCCTGATTCATGGATCAAGGAAAAACGTCATTTAATCAGAGTAAAAAATAAAATATTTTTAGATCTTTTATTAAGAAATTTCCTTAAAAGTATGAAACCTTGTATTCACCGGGTACTGAAGAAAATCTGCATCATTGGAATCTCGTTGAATGTGGATCAGAATTTGAGGAGATTTATTTAAAGAATAACGATTTACTCCAGCAAGGTGAATGCTTTTCAGGAGAATGGCTAAACGCAATTCAGCATTGCCGCAAAATTTCGCTTGTTTGGGCGGTCGGAGGAGCAACTGTAAAGTCCAAAAAAGTTTTTTTGTTAAATTTATTTTAATATTTTTAGATCCAAGATTTTCCTGAAGACTTGGCCTATCCAATGGGAGGTCCTGACGAAGAAACTAGATATTTTTATCTTGAGATTCATTTTGATAATCCAAGATTAAAAAAAGATATTACTGATAATTCTGGAGTGCGATTGTATGGTACCAAAAACTACCGTAAAAATGAATTTGGTGTTTTTACAGTAGGAGCAAGTGAGAATTATGGAGGGCTTATTGTTCCGCCTGGTGCAGATACATTTAGAGCTAATTATGGATGTTCTAGTGATTGTGTGAATGTAATTTTAGAATTTAATTTTTTTTTCCAATTTTAAAATTTTGATTAGAAATTTTTTGAAGAACAAGAAGAAATCAAAGTATTTAGTACTTTGCCTCACACTCATCTAACTGGTAAATTTTATATACATTTTTTTTTACAAGGATTAAATTTAATTAAAATAAAATAATAAAGGCAAGGAAATTTATACCAAAGTGATCCGTGATGGAAAAGAAGTGGCATATTTAGCGAACAACAAATACTATGACTTTAATTATCAATATTATAATTTTTTGAACAAGCCTGTCAGCTTAAAAAAAGTATAAAAATCTTAAAAATTTTTCTAGAAAAAAAAATTCTTTTTTTTTTTTACAGGGAGATGAATTGGTTACAGAATGTGTTTATACCACCAAAAATAAAAAGGAATTTACTTATGTAAAATTTGCTTTGATTTTTATTTGATAATTTAAATAACAGTAACTTTCGAAGGGGGGTTTATCAACAAGAGAAGAAATGGTAAATTTTTCGAATTTAAATTAAAATAGATTAATTTTTTATTTTGTTTAGTGGTAGGAGTTAAAGAACTGTGAATGAATTTTAATTTTTTTAATTAAAATTTTTCAAGTTTCACTTTTATTTGGTATTATCCGAAAACATCGACATCTCTATGTGTCGAAGAATTCGAACAAAAACAGTGGATTGACTTTTTGTCTCAATTCAAAAAGTAATTTAATTATTTTTCACTTAAAATCTTTTTTAATTATTTAAAGTTCGGGTGAATTGAATGCCAATTTAAATTTGACTCTAGCGGATTCTTATAAACCAGGAGAAGAAGCACTAAAACTCCGAGTCCAAATACCCAGCGAAGAATTGATTCAAAAATTCGAGGATTTTCACAATAAGAATCCTAGAAGACAATCATGCATTTCAAATAGGGTATTATAATTTACTTTAAAAATTGAAGATTAAAAATTTAAATATATTGAGCAGAATATTACCATATCAACTAAAAAGCCTATAATTGCTGAACCGATGGTAGATGAATTTTGTACACAAAAATCAACAAGCAAGGTCACAAAAATTACAACATCAATGACAAGTTCATCAATTTTAACTACAAAAGAGGTCCGAAAAACAACTACTAAAACTTACAATATTTTTAATTATTCCAATATTCTAACTGTCAACTCTTATTTTTTATTTTTTAGTCTATTTTTAGTTAGTTTATTTTGAAAAAAAATTCATCCTAAGAATTAAACTTTAATAAACTATTGAATTAAGTATTTTTTTCAGAAAATTTCACAAAAAAAATTTTTTTTTAATTTTTTTAAAATATTTACACTTAATTTTCAATAAATTATTAAAAAATTATTAAAAAAAAATTGAACGTTGTGCAAATTTTTTTAAAATATAGTGATTTTTTAAATGCAACAAAAAATTATTTTGCTTGAAACACAAAGTGAAAAGTAATTTTGGTTATTAATCAAATAAAGCCTTTTTTGATGATAAATATTAGTCATTTTAAAATCATAATAACTTAAAATAAAAAGCTTTTATTCTTGTCTAAAATAATTTAAATTCATTTAAAAAATCCAAAAAAGTAAAATTTGCTATTTTAGTTAATTTTGAGAATATAATTAAATAATTGTCAATGATAAAATGAATAATTATTATTTATAATTGTAAAAATAATAATAATAGTTAGTATTTTTGTTAATTATTAATTTTTATTATTATCTTCATTAAACAAAAGTATAATTTAATCAATAATTAGAAAAACATTTTTATTTTAATGCTTTATAAATTTAAAAAAAAGCAAATGAAACAAATTTAATAAAATTAATTTTTATTATTATTTGATTAAAAATTTTACATATCAAAACTTATAATTCTAATCATTTTTATAAAATCAATTGAAATATTTTTTATTGAATGAATTTAGATTGAGTTAAATTTTTTTTTACTAATGATTAGGAAGCCCAACATCTATCAAAATATGTGTAAATAATTTAAAACAATTATTTTTTAATAATTTGTATCGAACTTGATTTAATCCATCCGAACGCCTCAAAAATTTTGTCTTTTTCAATAATTCATATCTTTTTTGGTTTAAATCTTGAGGTTTATGCTTTATCATTTTATACCTGGCAATTGAAGTTGGTGGTCTTTCAATTTTCAAATTTAATTCACCGATCCTCTTGGCAAAATCATCATCTTCAAAAATAATTTTAAAAAATTTAGGTAAAAATTACACCTAGATACTGGAAAAATAAAGTTAACAATTAAATTTTATTTTCATGATCAAAAATAATTATTTAAAATTTTTTTAAAAATATTTTCTTATTATAAAATTCAATGGAAACAATATTTGTTTAACTACAACCAAAATTTTTGCTGAGTTGTATTGATACAAACAATTAAGTTAAGAATTGAATGGTTTATTTAAGAAACACGCTTTTGTATTGAAAATTCTTTAAATCTTTTTTAATAATGATTTTTGATCATTTACTATATTTCTCCAAAAAACTAAGTTTTTTTCATGAAAAAACAAAAACAAGAATTTTTGAATTAAATTGTAAAAAAGGCACATTTAAAAAAAAAACTATCTATTTAATTCTTAATGTTTACCTTCGCCGCCCCATCCCCAATATAAGTTAGAGTATCCATTTACTCTCTTATATTGATCAGTCCGGATAGATAGAACCCCTCCAACCAATGTTTGATACGGAAGTTTGTACTCGAATTTGTCAATAGCTACGCTAAGATGTCTAGGCCTGGACGAACATGTGTAAATATTTCTATCATCCTCGGGAAGTAGATCTACATCATGAAAAATAATGCAATCATATTTATCTACTTTAAGGGCTTCTAGATAAGCTGAATTCATTACTCTTCCTTTATTGAAACTGATGTTGAGTGGAATGGTAGGTTCGACCACAAAAATTCTGTAATCAAGCAGCTGACGCTGTAGAAACATGTGAAGATAGTTTGTGATGACTTTTAAATGAGGTAATCTGTCTCTGAATGGAATTATGATGGCTACTTTGAAGCGACTATTGCACTCTTTGGGTTTCCAGTGACCACCAAGTTCTATGCCTTCATAGTCGATCAAATCTGTTGAGTTTACTGGCAAAGATGTATTCAATAAATTGATATCATAAGAGTTCCACAATTCTAAAAACTCAGTCTTGTCTATTTGATTTGGCTTTGAATAATTTAAATTCTTAATATTCAGATTGTATTTTAAGTTGGCATTTGAGTAAAACTCGACCAAACCATCTAGACCAAATTCTGCCAAAACTTTTTTCACATTGATTGTATTTTTCCTAATTGTATAATGTTGATTATCACAAAATTCAATTGGATTGTTTATTGTTCGATATGTTTTGAGAATCGAATTTCTAATATTGATAAATTCTTTTTCAAATGTTGAACTACTTAAAAAATTTTTATCAAAATTTTTAGTCGTATAGTAAATCTTTGTTTTAGTGTTAAGGAAAATAAATGTAAGAGATAATAAAGCAAAAAAAAACAAGAATTTCATTTGGAGTTTTATTCTTTTTGAAAATTGTTTACAATTCATTGCGATTTTATTTAAAATTTTTCTTTAAATTTAATCAAATAACAAATTAAAAAATTGAGATCTTAAATAAGATCGATTGAATAATTTTATTTTAAATGAGTGTAACGTCAGCAGTTATGTCAAAAATATCATCTGGTGTCTTAAGTTGAAAATAAAAATATTTAGCTTTTTTTTATTTTTTTTATATCAAATGACTAACGTCAATTCAGATGGTGTTGATTTTAAGCTATTTTTTTTTTATAATAACCAAGAATTAAAATTAAATTTTTTTGAAATTTCAAATTTTTTTATGTGGGTTCAAAAATTTTTATTCATTATTGAAGACGTTTTAAAAATATATTTAAACAAATTTTAAAGTGAAGCATATTTTTTAGGAATTTTTAACATTATGATAGTTTTTCAAAACTGATTTATTTAAAATAATTTATGATCACAGTCGTAGGAGTTCATTTTATTACATTGTAAATCAGGCTTTCTCCTTCTTAAACCATCATGATATATTAATTCTTACCTCTATAATACAGATCTTTTTGCTCAAGTAGCAGTTGCATCCAGGTATAAAAATATTAAAGAAATTGTAAAGAATCTTAAAAGATTTTTTTAAAGATTCTTTAAAGGTTTTCAGGCTCTTTTTTCAAAATTTTTTTAAAAATTGGATTTCAGAATTTAATTCTTCATCGATAATTATTAAATCAACTAAAAAATCATTAAAAATCTTAATTGATTTTTTTTAAATAAGTTAGCTCTTAATCAACTTCAAATTTTTTTTTCGAATTGCGACGAATTGAGAATAAAAATAAATTAAGTTTTAGCTAGATTTAAAGATAAAGTAATTTTTAATAGAAGAATGAATTGTTTTTATTTTTTCAATTTAACAATAAACCTAGAAGTAGAACAAAAGTCCAAAAAAGAACCGGTTTTATTAATACAAAACCAAACAAGATAAAATTTATATTTTTTAATAAGTTTAAATAACTTGAAAATTTTTTCGATTATCTTATTTACAAATTGGAATACCTTAAATCAGAGTTGTTCCTCAAGTCGCTATTTTTCAAGCCTTTCGACCAAAAAGTCAAGTCAAGTCTAAACTTGGCTTGATTTTGTTAGATTTTTTGGGCAATTTATCTTTCCCAGTAATATTTTCAACGATGTTTTCCATGTATTTTTAAATAGTTTTCAATTTTTTTGTTAACGAAATGATTCAATTAAAAATGTAAACGTTTAAGAGATTTTAGAGAAAAAAAATTTAAAATGAACTCTTACAAAAACTATAATTTAGTAAAGATGAAATCAAACAAAACATCAACTCAAGTAATTATTTAACTTTTTACTCATAAAAAAAATTCAAGTCATGTCGTAACCTGACTTTTTTAGCAATAATAAAAATCAAGTCAAGTTAAGACTTGGACTTGACTTAGGACTTGAGACTTGAGGAAAAACTCTGCCTTAAATGTTTTTTTAATTTTTAAATAAGAAAAGATTTTTTTTTTATGATATAAAAATTAATTTTCTGCTTTTAAATTAAAAAATGATATCAAATTTAACACCTTGATTTATAAAAAAAATATATAAATGATGTCTTAATATTTTTTTATGTAAGCAAATTTTTTTAAAATTAATAAAATAACTCGGGTAAATATCAAAAAAATTTATTTTATTAAGTGGGCTTTACTTAAAAAATCGGGAATTTTAGACTGGGATTTAAGTATTGTGATTTCTAAAATTATACAAATAATTAAAAGAAAAATGGAATCTACAATAGATTATAAAGCATTTTTGACATGGAATTGATATAATTTTATTAGATCAAATGATTAATTTAGCGTGAAAGCAAAATATATGTCATAAGAATATAATGGATTTTTCAATGAGTCACGAATTTCTAAAATCTGAAATTTTTTTTAATTTACAACAACAATTCTTGTTTATTTTCAAATTTTGTTTAAAATTTTAAAGAAAAAGTTTGGTGAAGCGGTTTAAGTTTAAATCTAAATTGATCAGAGCACAAGTCATAGCATAAACTTGCTTTATTTAACCTTTTATTATTTTTGATCTCTATATATATCAATGAAATCTCTTGGCGAAAAAACTAAAATAAAAGATAAATTTAATTTAGATGAACACATTTTTAAATTTATATCTTTATCTCCTACTAATTTTATGTTCTTTATCAATATTTATTTAAAGCTAATGGATATTGTAGTAAAAAACGGTAGTGGTTGGTCAAATAATTTAAAACTGGTCTTTTCTTAGTCACAGAGCGATCGGTAGATTTAAAAGTTATACTTTTTTTTTTAAATAATCATTAATTATAAAAATTCAATTATTAATAAATTTTTTTATTTAAAGTCTTTTTGCGATTGTTTGAATTTTACTTATTTTTTCTTAATTTTTCATGATGAAATTAATTAAATATTTTGGAAAAGAAGCTAATTTTAAATTTTTCTTACCGAAATCCTTATTTTTTTTCCGTGCGCTTTCTAAAACGGTTTTAACTAAAAGTCACTTATTTTAATGTAAGCTTAAGGTATAGGGAATATTAACTCCCCACAAATGAAAATCAGCTCCCCACAAATAAAAAACTTCTCCCCGCAAACACGAAACTTTTCAACATAAATGTCTTTTTAACACAAAAAATTTGTGTGTAAGAGATTAAATATTTATTAATCATAAATTCAAAATAAATTTTAATAAAATTTTATTTAATAATCGTTTAATAAATCGTTGCTATATATGTAATTTTATGTTTATAAGTTTATAAAAATAAAGCCAATTTTACCAATTATCCTGTTGAATACCATTTTTCCACATCTTTTGGTCTACCACGCTTTTGTTTATTAACAAATTCATCGTCTTTTAACAAGCTTTTTAAAGCTAACTGGTGAGAACAAAAGCTAAATTTGACAAAATATTTACAATCACAGTCTTTTTTTCTTGCATTTAAAGTGTAATAATCATTAAATTTATAAGTATATTTTCCAATACGTTTAAATTTTTTCCAGGTGGTTAATTTTTGGAAAAATTAATACACCTTGTGGTTGGAATCGGGTAATGCTCATAAGTTTTGGCTCCAATTGAATAGAATTTAATAATTTCAAAAGACTTAATGCAAAAATTAAACACGCTTAACTTTTCCTGAAGGTAAAATCACGTTTGATCGAGTTTGATCGATCAAAATTTGAAAAATTTAAATTTTAAAGAGAAAAAGATTATTTAAAGCTTTGAAAATTATTTTTTTTGTGTTGAAGAGTTTTTCAATTTGTGTTTAAGAGTTTATGGTATGAAATTTTCATTTTTGTGTTGAAAAGTTTTGCGATGTGGGGAGCAGTTTTTTTATTGTGGGGAGAAGACTTTCATTTGTGGGGATGAGTGAGACCCTTAAGGTATATATAGTAAAATTACATGTCTTTACCAACAAATATTCATGTAAGATCACTAAAAATAATGTAAAATTTAGAAATTTTGTAATTACAAAAAACGTAATTTAGCCCATTTTGGGCCTTTTACAAAAGTTTAATTTTACTTCATGGTTTTTACCAAAGTTGGTCAAAGTCAAGTCTGGACTTTGACTTTAATTTTTTTTTAATAAAGTCAGGGTCTGATTAATCAATAATTTAACAAAAACGTAAAGATTTTTTATATTTTTAGAAATTTTTTAATCTAGCTTCTGACAAAAAAAAATAACTATAAGGCTTAAAAAAGTTGATAATTAAAGTGACATGTTTCCCAGTTATATTCTTAAAAAGTTTAAGTATTGAAATACTTTGGCAAAATATTCGATCTTTTTATTTAACTTTACTTGTAAACCATTACTTAAAATTAACAAATTATTAGAAAAAATTTATTCTCAATTAAAAACTAAATTTTGCTGAATTTAAGACCAATATTTAAATTTTTCCCGCATCAGTTTCTTTCAGATAGGACTGTTCGGATTGTTTCTGCCATAATGTATGATATAAACTAAATGGATTTGAAATCAACTGCTTGTGCGAACCCCTTTCGACAACTTTTCCATTCTCCAGCACGAATATCTCATCGGCATCGATGACAGTTATCAATCTGTGCGCGATACAAATGGACGTCCGTCCATGGATCAACTTTCTCAATGATGACATAATGATCTGCTCGGTAATCGAGTCCAAACTTGATGTGGCCTCGTCATATACAAAAATGTACGGATTCTTAAGCATGGTCCTAGCAATGGCCACTCTCTGCTTCTCGCCACCACTCAGCTTGAGACCTCTCTCGCCCACCATAGTGTCGTACTTCATCGGCATTTTCTCAATGGTATTGTGCAGGTCGCACATCTCGGCCACTTTATAAACATCCTCTACATTGGTTTTCATATTGCCATAGTGAATATTGTACAATATGGTGTCATTGAATAGCACTGTGTCTTGCGGTACAATGCCAATCTTTTGCCTCAAGCTATCCAGCGAAACATTTCTAATATCCTGGCCATTTATCAATACCCTGCCTTCCAGAGGATCATAAAATCTGTACAATAGCCTCACGATAGTGGACTTGCCAGATCCACTTCCGCCCACAATGGCCACTTTTTTTCCCGATGGCACCTCAAAGCTCAAATCGGAGAATAGATCAGCACCTTCTTGATACTTGAATCTAACTTTGTCGAAAACAATTGCCGACTTGGATGGCGTGATTATCAAATTAGGTGCACTTGGCTTTTCTTTGACACCTGCTTGGATGGCCGTCAAATCGAACATGTTTTGCATGTCCAATATTGACTGGCGGACTTCGCGGTAAACAGTGCCCAAAAAGTTAAGCGGAACTGACAACTGGAACAAAAGAGCATTGCACATGACCAAATCACCGACTGTCATTTGGCCAGACACGGCTCCGTAGCCCGCCAGAAGCATGATCGCTGTCAGACCTGTGCTGAAAATGGTATTTTGGCCAAAATTCAGCACAGCCAAACTAGTGGATGTTTTTATCGCTGATTGCTGGTACTTCATCAACGATTCTTGGTATCTTTTCACCTCATAGTCATCGTTATTGAAGTATTTGACAGTTTCGTAATTGATCAATGAATCAATGGCCTTGTTGCCGGCCTCATTTTCAGCCTTGTTCATGTCAATTCTAAATTTTGTGCGCCATTTAGTGGTGAGAAATGTGAAAGTGGTATATCCGCCAATGCATCCCACGCTGACCAGAGCGTAATACAGACCAAATTTGGCGTACAATATTCCGGTGACCATTGCTACTTCTAAAATTGTGGGCGCTATGTTGAACAACAGAGCTGACAGAACAAAGCTGATTCCCCTAGTGCCCCGGTCTATGGCTTTGGACAGAGCGCCGGTCTGGCGATTCAGATGAAAGTTGAGGTCGAGCTTGTGCAAGTGGCGGAATACCTGGGTGGCCAGTTGGGTCACGGAGCTCTGGGCTACGGTGGCGAAAATGGCACTGCGTAACTCGCCAAACAACGAGGCTCCTGCACGAGCACAGCCGTATCCCACTATCAGAGCGATCATGGTAATCAAAATTTTGTCCGATGTCGACTCACCAAAGTCTTTTAACTTGGCATTTTTGTTCAAAAAGTCAACTATGTCTCTGAACAAAAATGGCACTATGACATTAAGCAGCTTGGAGCCAAATAGTAAGCTAACCGCGATTACGACCCTGATTTTGATGTGGGTTTTATTTTTTGGCCAAATGAACTGTACCAATTTTCGGATTATTTCCGACGTGCTCATTGTTGGCTTTGGCTTTTGGCTAGATCCGTTCCATCTAATAAATGATTTGCTTAAATTAACTCGATTAGTCAAAGTTAGGCTTTTAGTTTGATGAGGTTTAAATGATTTAACTTGATTATAAAGAGTTCTGTTGATAATTGGCTGTTTTGAAAGGCTTACAAGCAAATTTTTTGCCAACAGTGTTCTGTTACCTGCAATACTCAATAGCCACATATTGACTTTTCTAAAGAAACAAAAAATAAAAAAATTTAATTAATTAATTTAATAAATTTAATTAAATACAATTTAAATCTGCATAATATCAAATATCAACAATTAAAAAATTCTCTTTTAAAACCAGCATGAGAAAAAATGGGATATTTTTTTCATTTGGTTATAAAACTGATTTTCTATTGATAATCAATTAGTGTATTAATTCCAAAAAAGTCTCAAAGAGGCATAGTAAAATTAAAAATTGAGTTTTGTTGTTTTTAAAATTTTTCATTTTTCAAAATTTTATTAGATAAAAAATTATTTTTTTAGCTAAATTAGATTAGATACAAATTAATATAATTTCAAAAATTATATTTTTTAAATTTTTTATTTAAATAAAGGTACCGATAGTTAAAACAATTACAATTAAATAATATGATTAGTCCTGATAGCATAATGAATTAAATAATTAAGTTAATTTTTTGTATTATATTTTTACTGCCACAAAAAAATTATTTTAAAAAGAATTTAAATTTGATGATAATTTAAAAAATTTAGATAATTATTTAAGATATCTATTTCTTTCTGCTAGTGAATTTTAATTTAATTTTCCGTTTTTGAACTCGCAATTTTGAAACTTTAAACACCAAATAAGAATAATTTTATTGTTTAAAATTAACTTTTTTAAAATTTGTACAAAATTTACTTTTTTTTACTAAAAATTACCACTATTAAATAGAATTTCACGTTTTTATATTTTTTGGAATTTTTACTTTTTACAAAAATTTACGTAATTTCCGGTAATTTTACGTGAAATTACGTAAAATCCGGTAAATTTACTTTTTTATACTTAGATAATTTTACGTAAAATTACGCAAAAATAGTTTATCATGGCAGTACTGTATATGTCAATAGTTAAACATAATTATGCAAGTAAATGACAATTTGATGATCAACGTTTAAATCCAAATGCAAGAGATGAGATAATAAGAATATTTTTGGTTATTTTTTTATTAAACGAAAAAATAACGCCCATTATTTAATTTGAGAACAAATTAATTAAGAAGCATGTAATGAGAATCTAGAGAATTAATAATTGTTTATAGTGACAAAGGAATTATTTTTTTTAATCGTAAATTTTAATTTTATTTTTTTTTTAACTTTCTAATTTTTGGTAATTACTTTAAATCCAGTAAATAAAAAAAACTTTTTGTCTTATAGTAAATTTTTTAAGGCTTAAACTTTCAGGGACTGTCAAATACTTATTTTTAAAACGAAAAAAAAATTTCTCTGAAAAATAACAGCCTAACTGACAATTTTATTTGGTAAACTGGCTATTTAATAATTTTAGACTAATAAAATAACTACAGCGGTTCTAATAAAATCGTAACGCCGCTTGGCCGGCCGGCGCGGCCTCGGCCATTTTGTCGGCCCGGCGCGGCCTTTAAACGGCGTCGGCGCGGCCGGCCTAGTCGGCCAGGGTGTTCGGCCATGTCGGCCAAGTTGTTCGGCCTAGTCGGCCATGTCGGCCAGGGTGTTCGGCCAAGTTGTTCGGCTTAGTCGGCCATGTCGGCCAGGGTGTTCGGCCATGTCGGCCAGGGTGTTCGGCCTTGTCGGCCATGTGTTCGGCCATGTCGGCCATGTCGGCCAGGGTGTTCGGCCTAGTCGGCCATGTCGGCCAGGGTGTTCGGCCAAGTTGTTCGGCCTTGTCGGCCATGTGTTCGGCCTAGTCGGCCAGGGTGTTCGGCCAGTGTAAAAATTTAAAAGCATGTATGATAAGAATCAATTATCTATTTGAAAAAATTTTCAATATTAACCATAAATTTTTTTTTATTTTAGAAAATTAAAAATTCAATTTATATTTAGATTGAATGTTGAACTAATAGCTGCCGAATGATTAAAGCCCAATAAAATGGCCATTTGGAATGTTCCAATAGTGTTTTTTCAAATAATTTAATTTCATTCCTTCACTAAACATTAGCTTCAATATTCAATCTAAATATAAGTTGAATTTTTAATTTTCTAAAATAAAAAAAAATTTATGGTTAATATTGAAAATTTTTTCAAATAGATAATTGATTCTTATCATACATGCTTTTAAATTTTTACACTGGCCGAACACCCTGGCCGACTAGGCCGAACACATGGCCGACAAGGCCGAACAACTTGGCCGAACACCCTGGCCGACATGGCCGACTAGGCCGAACACCCTGGCCGACATGGCCGACATGGCCGAACACATGGCCGACAAGGCCGAACACCCTGGCCGACATGGCCGAACACCCTGGCCGACATGGCCGACTAGGCCGAACAACTTGGCCGAACACCCTGGCCGACATGGCCGACTAGGCCGAACAACTTGGCCGACTAGGCCGAACACCCTGGCCGACATGGCCGACTAGGCCGAACACATGGCCGAACATCCTGGCCGACATGGCCGAACAACTTGGCCGACTAGGCCGAACAACTTGGCCGACATGGCCGAACACCCTGGCCGACTAGGCCGGCCGCGCCGACGCCGTTTAAAGGCCGCGCCGGGCCGACAAAATGGCCGAGGCCGCGCCGGCCGGCCAAGCGGCGTTACGATTTTATTAGAACCGCTGTAGTTATTTTATTAGTCTAAAATTATTAAATAGCCAGTTTACCAAATAAAATTGTCAGTTAGGCTGTTATTTTTCAGAGAAATTTTTTTTTCGTTTTAAAAATAAGTATTTGACAGTCCCTGAAAGTTTAAGCCTTAAAAAATTTACTATAAGACAAAAAGTTTTTTTTATTTACTGGATTTAAAGTAATTACCAAAAATTAGAAAGTTAAAAAAAAAATAAAATTAAAATTTACGATTAAAAAAAATAATTCCTTTGTCACTATAAACAATTATTAATTCTCTAGATTCTCATTACATGCTTCTTAATTAATTTGTTCTCAAATTAAATAATGGGCGTTATTTTTTCGTTTAATAAAAAAATAACCAAAAATATTCTTATTATCTCATCTCTTGCATTTGGATTTAAACGTTGATCATCAAATTGCAGGTGGTACATGGCCGAACACCCTGGCCGACTAGGCCGAACAACTTGGCCGACTAGGCCGGCCGCGCCGACGCCGTTTAAAGGCCGCGCCGGGCCGACAAAATGGCCGAGGCCGCGCCGGCCGGCCAAGCGGCGTTACGATTTTATTAGAACCGCTGTAAATAAACTAATTCGGCTGACAAAAATAAAGATCAGTATGAAAAAAAGGGTCATTTATTAGTTTAGCTACCTAAGTTTAATTAAATTTATTTTTTTAATATATGTTTAAAATTTTGTGTTGTGAATTTCAAATAAAAATGGAATAAAATTTTTTCATTTTTTTTAATAAATTAAAATTAAATTAAAAAAAAAAAATATTCAAAAAAATGCTGCAACACTTTTTCCCAATCTTTTTTACCAAAAATAAAATTTCTACTTCTTTATTTTAGGAAATTAAATTAGTAATCAATTTAAGTAATTTAATTGATTATTTATTTTTTGCCAATTTTTACATTAAAAAAATTAATTTAGTTAAAAAAATGCAATAAAGTTTGTCGCACTATGTTGCAGTATTTTTAAAAAAATATTTTATAAAGTTTAATTTTAATTTATCAGAAATTAAAAATTTTTGTTCCACTTATATTTGAATTTCACAATTTTACAATATGCAAAACCCATTCTTATATTAATTTTTTTTAAGCTTGAAAATATTTTAATTAAAATAAAATTATCACTTTTCAATAAATTAATAAATATTAAAAAAATATTACTTATTTTCAAAAATTTTTAATTATCACTCAGAATTACATAAAAATTTAGTAACAAAAGAAACTAACGATCGACTGACTACTTTATTAAGAGTAATATCGTCAAACTATTTCTATCAGGCCATGTGGTTAGATATATTTTATTTAAAAAAATCTAAAATTAAGCAATAATTTATGATACAAAATTACATTGTTAAAAAAAACTAATATCTTGAATAGAACAAAATATAAGAAGCTGGTGACTTAAGAGCAGATGTGCTCGACAGTTCTTTGACATCGGAATCATCATACTTAACCCATCTATCCATTTCAAGGTGTCGACACATGGAAATGTAATGACCTCCGTCCATAGTCCCAATGTGGTTGGTGATGCCATAAAGTCTATAATTATTGCTAACACCACTTACAGTCGGCCCTGTTAAAAATCGATTCAAGTCCAAATTTTCAATCGGATAATCCACATTTGAAGTTATTTTATCTCTCCAAACTCCTTCATACTTGAAACGCTTTAAATGTATTATCAATAATGGTGGAAGCTTCCAAATGTCTATTTTTTTGGTTGCATCTCTGTATTGCTTGCAATTGGGACATTTCCACTTGGACTCTCCACTCATGTTCTCACTTCTCAAAAACAAGTCTAAACATTCCTTAAACAAATAATTTTTTTTAATTAAATAAAAATTTAATTGACTATTTTATTAAATTAGATTACATGTAAATTGCATTTGGATGTGAATATTGGTAAAGTCAGGTACATGAAGGCATCGAATTTGACCGATTTTTTTCCGCAAGTTGAACATGTTACAGTAGATCTGAACTGACCCTAAACAAAAAATTTTAATTAAGAAAGTGTTTGAGCCCAAAAATTTTGATGATCGTAGTTTTGTGAAATTTAGCACTAAAATTTTATCTCACCTATTTTTTAACAGAAGAAAGGATAATTATTTACTCATTTATTTTAAGAAAATTATACTCTAACTCAATGTTTTAAATTTAAATTTTTTTTTAGAAAAAACTAAATTTCTACACGACTACAAATCATTTAATTCAAGAAGCTATTTGTAATGATGTCTAATTAAAAAAAAATAAAGAAAGTAAAGATTAACAGGAAATTTGTTGAAATTTCCGAATAAAACTTTTGTTTGAGCTGTCATTTTTGAGTGATGAATGTCAGCGCCATTTTTTTTTCAAAGAATGTTAGGAGCAAAGAATTGTGCTTTTTAAAAAAATATCAGTGATGACATCTACTTTAAATAAAAAAAAATTTTTTTAAATAAAAGAGTGATTTTGTAAAATGAGACAATAAAATAATAAAAAAAACAAAATTTCCTTTATTTATAATTTGACGTGGCATTTAAAAATTTTTTAAATTTACGAGTCGAATTGCTGATTTTTCTATGCCTAAAAAAAGTTTAAATATTTTCTCCTCGTATTCTTTTTAATAATAAAAAAATTTTAAATGATTTAAATTTTACAAAAGTTGAACAAATTATTTATTAATACTAAATTATTCATAATTTTTACATTGAAAAATCTTATTATTGTCATTAAATAAAATAATGTAACACCGCCAGTACCCCAGGCCCTGTCTCTCTCTCTCTTTCCTTATATATTTAAATTGTATTTTAGTTTTAGTTTTTAGTTTTGGCTTTAAATAGAGATTTAGAACTAGAAACTCTCTATACATTTTATTTACGCTATTAAAATAAAAAATTTTACCAAATTACAATGATCAAAATTCATCTAAATTTCATTGAATATTTGAGTAAATAATTATTCATCACCCGTTAATAGTTAAATTTTAGCTACAGAAATTCTTAAAAAGAATGATTAGCAAATTTTTAATATTTTTTTCTTATGTTCCGAACCATGATCACAAAGTAAACAAATCTTAATATTTTTGTTGATGCTATTTGTTTTCTATTTAATTTTTTGAAAATTATTAATAACATTAACACTAAAATTTTCAACACATCAAATAACTTAATCTTTTGTCGTAAAAAAGAAAAAAAATTAAAAAAGTTAATACAAGTAAACTTTTTTTGTTGCAGAAAAATTTTCTTTTCTTTATTTATTTATTTGTTTATCTGTATCGAGCTAGTGCTCCTTCAGAATAAAAATGGCAAATTGAAAATTATTGTAAATTTTTATATTTTTACATTTTTTACTTTTTTGAGAGGAAAAAAAAATCTCAAAATCAAAAAATCTAAAAAATTTTTCATTCAAGAAAAGTAATAATAAATTAGCAATTACTTAAAAAGGAATTTTAGAAAAATTTAAATGTAAAAACCAAGGATAATTTTTAAAAATCCCTTTTAATTAATTGCGAGTTTATTATTACTTTTCTTAATGAAAATTATTTTAGCTTTTTTATTTTGAGATTTTTATTTTTTCTCTCAAAAATGTAAAAATATAAAAATTTACGATAAATTACATTTTGCCATAAAAAAAAAAATAAATAAAATAAAAATTAAAATATTATAAGTTAAAAACTTTATGTTGAAATATAGAGACAAAAAAAGTTACTATGAAAAAAAAAATAAAAATTCTAATTTAAAATGCTTGATTTTTTAATATCAATAATTATTATTCAATTATTATTATTCTTTTTTTTTGAATTTTACTTTATTTATTTATTTATCAAGTTAATTAATTAATTAATTTGCGACAAAAAAAAAGTCAGAATAACCTCAGAAATGACACAGTGATAATTTGAGTGTTAAAATAAAAAAAAAATTAAATTGAATATTCAGAAATTTAAAAACAGATCTTTTTCATATAAAATTTAATTGATAATTTAAGTGATAATTTAAAAAATAAACATACTTGGAATAAATCGACAATTATTGAATTGTTCATTGACAAGTGATCTTTCCATGCCTTATCAGGTGACTCACAATTCTCATCATCTTGAGTGCCAATTTTAGGTCTTATCCTCACTCTATTCAAGTCCTCATGCAGACCATCCAGCAAAAATAGCAGAAACTCTTGAGCATCCTGCTGCTCATTCGACTTGAAAAGCTGATTGAACTCCTCAATTAAAAATTTGAACCTGTGCGTGGATATGACTCGGAATCGTCCGGTCCAAAGCGCGTTCATAATCACCGCAAATTCATCAGCAATTTCTCCCTTAAAGCCCAATTTATTCTTTCTATTCAAGTCTTTTCTAAACTGACCGCTCAGAAAATACTTCACAAATGGCTCTGTATTACTCAAACACTGAATGATCGAATTCATAAAACAAGTATTGCCCAAATTGCGAATGCCAGTTAGACCTGGTCGGATTTTGGCATAAACAGGCTCAAGGTCTTCAATGCGCGATACCATCATATTTTCCTGCATGCTCGGCTTGTTGGCTCGGTCAACCAGTGGCTTAGCCAATGTCTTGAAGCCTGATGGCTTATCTTCAGCTGAGTTTTCCAAGTCTGTGATATTGGGCGATGAAAATGTGCGCTTAAGAGTCGGTTTGTTTTCTTTGGCAACATTTTTCTCATTTTTTACTTTTGCTTCGGCATTAAAACCGCCCGGTTTGTTTTCATAGGAAAAAATGCCAGTCACAGGATTCAGCACCTTATTGTCGCCATCTTTCATGAATGGCGTGTGCAAAAATTTAAATCTAGGCGCATACACTGAATTAAAAATGGTCTCATTCAATGGCTCATAATTGTTGGCCTGCAATTGTGGCTTATTCACCCGGCTTAAAATTTTTGTTGGCAAAAAATTTTGTAAAGTTGAATTTTTAAAATTCAATTCATTCTCAGCCAAATTATTTTTCTGCCGATTTTCAATCGGGTTTAAAACAGGCTCTACTTTTGCATTTTCCTTTTCTTTTTCCTTTTCCTTTGGTTTGTTTGATCTGTCAATTGTTGGCTTTGGATTTGGCTCCTCGGGTTTTTGAGCGGGCTCTTGGACAACCTCGTTTTGTTCCACTACTTCCGGGTACTCGATGTTGATTTTTTTCTCCTGTGCATTTGGTTCACAAGTGTTGGTTTGAATGGACACAGTTTTGCATGCCGGATAGTACACCAACCATTGGGACCAGCCGCCATCCAAAATCACAGGCTCATTTTTAACTTTTTCCAAGTCAAATTCATACACTGCTCGCTTTAGAATCATCAATTTTGAGTCTGATTTTAAATCATTGAAAAAAGAGTCCAGGTCAAAAAAAATCAAATAGTCAAAATTGTTTCTTTGGGAAAATATTTGGCCACTATTGGAATCTTTTTTGGCCAGTGCGTCAGCTATTTTCCAACTGGTTGTGTCAATCAGGTCACCAGGAATGTTTATGTAGGAGATTAGCTTTTTTTCTTTGGCTTCCAAAGTCATCAAATAGTCCAAATTGAGGCGGCTATTTTCAAAGTCTGTCTGGTCGCGGATGTCCACGAGCAGAATGGTGTACACATTCTGTCTGATTAGATCTGTAAATTGGGTCGGATTGATAACATTTTTAATAATTGGACTTTTGATTTCTGGTGGGACTTTAGGAGGCTCAATTTTGGTCATTTGTTTTTTTTCCTCTTCTCGTTCTTGGTACCGTTGCTTTATTTGCTCATTCAGAGTCTCCAAAACGACCATTGATTTGCTTAGTTTTTCTTTGGATATGAAATTTTCAACATAGTTGCGATCTTGTTTGTAAAGCTTGGAAGATTTTAGTTTTAGATAGCCCTCAAAAAAGCGGTATAGAAGCATATAGGCTTTTTCATCCTCGCCAGTGCTCAAGCAAAGTGTGCCTTGGTCATATAATTTAAGTAAAGAGTTGCATATGCTGGGTCGGTTGAAGTCAAGTTTGGAGAAATCGAAGCTCGTTTTTTGACGAAATTCCTCAAAACTGGAATAGGTCAAGTCTTTTTTGCTTGCCGGAAGTGCCATTGAGCATCTGTTGGCAAATCACCTAATTTTTGGTTACGAAATTGAAAAGTTTAGATAAATATATTCAAAATTTGATTTGAATTTTTTTTTATATATTAATCAAAGAATATTAGAGAAAATTATAATAATTTTAAATTTTTTAACATATTATATTATTTTGGTGCAGTTCAAGTTCTTTTTATTTAATTTAAAAAAATTCAGTTTTTTCTTGAGTTTTGTTTTATTTTAGTATTTTAAAATTTTGGCTTTAAAAAATTAAACATTAATTAAACACGGCTTATCAATTTTTAAGGCATTAATTTAAGACATTTTAAAGGCCGGATTCATATCAACCCACAGGTCTTTAATGTTTAATAATTTTTTTCTGAAAAACTAAATTTTTTTAAAAAAATTAAGAGATGTTTTAATTATTTTATTTTCTAAAAAATTATTTAAAAATTGTCATTGTGAAATTTCATACAAAACTTCCAATACAAAAAGAAAAAAAAATAATTATTTTTGTTCTAATTTTCAAAAACTTGTTCTGCAAAATATGCACCAATTTATTGCCCCTTATTTTTAATACTTTTAAATAGTGTCCAAATTTGCAGAATTTGTACAGATTTCCAGACTTCCAAAGTTGGTGAAAAAAAGTTGTTTCACTTCGTTTCTTTTGCAGAACAAGTTTTTGAAATTTAGAACAAAAGTTGTAATTTTTTTTCGTTTTGTATTTAAAGTATTATATGAACTCTCACAATGTCTAGAAAATTTAAAACAAGATATTTAAAATAAACTCTATTTAAAATGGTTTTAAAAGACCCATTCTTTCTTAAATTATTAATATTGATATTTAATTGAAGGTTTGGATAATTTTTCATGAGATTATCCAAATAAATTAAATAAAAAATTTTTTAAAAAAATTGAATGATTAAAATATCTCTTCATTTTTTAAAAAAAATTTAATTTTTCAGAAAAAAAATTTTTTGCTCACAAAAATTTTAAGCCAGGTCAATAAGCCACAATTTCAGGTCAACAATTATGAGCCATTGAATGTAAAATTATGCAAGGTTTCATTTAAAAAATAATCAGAAAATAAAAAAATGAGCTGAATGAAAAGAATTTAAATATTTTATTAATTTTAACAAAAACAATAATTATTTGAATTTTAGAACAATATATTTGCTATTTGTCGAAATCGAAATAAATCGAAATTTGTCATTAAATAACCACAAAATTTCTCCAAAGATTATTTTTTACATTCTATTTCATACAGTATGTTGCAAATATTTAGATTTTTTTTTTGTTAACAATAGAATTTTTTTTACTGTGAAATAAAGAATTTGATTGTTTTGTTCGATTTTTGGTTCCAAATAAATTATGAAACTAAAATAAACGAAAATGAATTTTTTTAATTAAAAAATTTTGAATTTTCAGTTTTAAATCAATTGAATTGTCGAATAGCATTAATTACTGTGTCTTAAAAATTGAAAAAGGTTGTTTATTTTTTTTAAACCTCAAGATCTCTATTCTAAAATTTTATAACAAAAAGAATTTAGAATAAATTTAAATAAAAATTAATTAAAAAACTTTAAAAAAATATTGATAGAATAAAAAAATTTTGTCGAAAGCTTTGGCGAAATCGAGGAACAGAATGTCCAGCGGGTGATTCGAGGCTGATGCTTTTGTTGCGTAGTCCATTGTTTCTAAAAGATTAGTTACGCATGCTTTTTTATTGACGAAGCCATGTTGATTTTCGGATTTAAGCTTATTTTGTGACAAGAACGACATGATTTCTCTTTTAACAATTTTTTCAAGTACTTTTCATACAACTGATGTCAGTGAAATAGGCATGTAGTTCGATGGGTCGGTATTGTTGCCTTTTTTTAAGGATTGGAGTTACTAATGCTTCTCTCCATTTATAAGTATAAAGAATGGCATAAATTTTTTTTTTAAATAAAGATATTTTGAAAAAATTTTATCTTTTTAATCTAATTTTATGTTTGATTTCTGTTAATTTAAGTTTAAATATGATGCCGAATTTAAATTTTGCTTTTTGGAAAGAAAATAAAGTTTTGTCAAGACTTTTTTTTGAAATCTTTTAAGACTTACGAATGATGAAATTTTTTAAAAATTTTAAAAGAGACTTTAAAGTTATTTTGAAAATTGAAAATTATATTGATTAACAAAATAATCTAAAATAATTTAATTGTAAATCTTAGTGATGAAATCGAATATGCATATTCGAACAGATATTCGAATAATTTTTGGATTAAAACTGAATATAATAAATACTCGATTTAATATCTCTTACGACCCCTTTTTTTTACACATCCTAACATGTTGTCAAATCGTTATCTAAATGATGTAACTCCTGTAACAACTTCTCAAGCTTAGACTCAACGATTCCAGTTATCAGGGCGTTATGTTTTAAATGATTTAAATAGCCAACTTCAATCTCAGCCCCGACCCCAGGCTTTAGTTCAAAATACTCGGCCTCGGCCACAGCCTGTTGTAAACAATACAGATTCTCAAGAAAATACAGCAGTAAAAAAAAGGGGTCGTAAGAGAGATGAAAATGGAAAAATTATCCGACCAAGCAAATAAAATTTCAATAATATACATATATTTATTAAATTTAGTTCCGATTTTTTTCATTTTTTACACATAGAATAAACTCAAAAATTGGAAGAATCCTTAATTTTGACTTATAAACGAATTCGAATTTAATTCTTAATTTTTTTAATTTTTTTTTTTAATTCTGGAATAAACGCCAGAAATTTATTAGAACATTAGTTAAATTTAGCTTTTATTAATAGAACATTTCTTAATTTTAACCGGAATTCTCAAAAAATTCAAAAAAATTACTTTAACATGGTTTCGATGGGAACTATTCCATATAGAATTCCGGTTAAATTTCAGGTTTATTCCTAGTATGCTGGGCAAAGGTTTACGGTATTTGAAAATAAAAATTAATCAAATATGAATTCAAATTTATTTTATATTCAAGATTTTATTCGAATATACTCCTTTTTCAATAGTCTTATCAAATTTTGTATTTATTCAAGTTTCAATTTGTGTCCAAAAAACTTATTCGATTTCATCACTAGTAAATCTTAAAAAAACTATGATTTGATTTACAAAATTTGACAGAAATTATGAAGTGTTAATTGTCCATTTTTTAATGAATTTTTTTTAGATATAATTAATTAATAAATAATAATTTTCTATGGATTTTTTTCTATGTAAAAATTTTCTATGGAAGATTGGACAAAATAATTGTCATTTTTCTATGGATCGATCTGTTCCCAGCACCGGCCTGAGTCTAGTCGGTTAGGTCAACATTATGTTCACATAATTTTTTTTTCACGTATAAGCGAACGCAAAAGTTCACATAAAATTTAAATTGTTCACATAAAATTTAATTTTTTCACATAAAATTTAAATTGTTTTGTTTTGATCACATAAATGACTCTTACATAAATTCTCTTACAAGCCTAATACAATAAAAAGTGATGCTGCAAAATTGAATTTTTTAAATTCAAAATTACTATAAATAAAAGCATCAAAAGTGGTTTCATTTGAACCAAATCTAAAAATGAAAAAATTAAATGAAACCGAGGAGAATAAACTTTTGCAAAAAGTCCAACAAAAAGGACTTGTTTATGAGTATAGATTATGTCAAGACACAAGCTGTAAGAAACATAATAAAACGATGGAGCTTTAAAAATAATTTACTTTTTTAGCGTTGTACATTTTTTTTAATGTTCACCTAATTCTTTAATGTTCACATAATTTATATTTAGTTCACATATTTTCAGAATTTAAAAGTTTAAAATTATTTTCAACTTAATTTTAAATAATTTTAATTCACCTAACCCGAAAACATGAATTGTTCACCTAATATGTGAACATATGTTCACCTTACTAGACCTGATTTACTAAAAATGGGCAAAACAGGCAAAATTTCTCTTATTGCGCTCTTTAAACCAGACAAAACAAAGATGCAAGAAAACCAATAATGACTTACTTATTGGTGGTTTAACCTTATAAAATATTTTTTATCTATATGTAAATTTTGAACATTTTTATATCAATTTTTTTAAAGGTCGCCTTTTGGTGTTTTTACTCGAATTAAACATGGATAGACAATGAGATTTAACTAATAAAAAAACGTTTTCCTTTTTCTACTTTTTGTACTTTATCTAAATTTAAATTTATTTCACTCTGTTTCTTTTTGTACTTTATCGGTATTTTAATAATTAAATAAAAAATTAAACGGGGTCTGGGGCGGAGCCCTGTTTTAAGGATTCGGGTATGTTATAGATTAGAGAAATATTATTTAAATTAATATTAATATTTAAACTATTAATTAATTATAATCTTTATTTTAAATATGAAAAAGAATAGAAAGTAGAGAAAGTACAAAAAGCACAGAAAGGATTTTTACTTTTGATATCTTTATTCTAATTATTTTTTCTTACTTCTAATTTATTTTTTCCAAGCACACCAATTTTTTTTACAAGAAATTTTATTCAATTATTTTCAAATTATTTTTTTCCACACAAGATCATTTAATTATACCTTAAATTTTTTTTTACCTGAAAATGACTGTAAAATAAATAAGAGATGATACTTGTACTGTTCAATATCTTCTTGTCCTTAAGTTTTCAATAAAGAAAGACTGAAGTATTCAAAAAAATTTTTTTTTCAAGTTTCGAGGTTAATCTTCAGGCTAGTGCCCCTGTACATATAAGACCGATTAGGCAACTTGAAGTTCATGATCATGATCAAATGTTCAAAATTTGATTGATCAAAATCTTAATAAAAATGATGAAATAAATTAAATACAAATTTAAAATCCACAATAAGGTTTCCAAATTATGGCTTTAAATGATATTTTTATATTAATTAAAATATATTAAGACGAAAAAAAATATTCATTTCAAAATTGATTAAGATTTTATTTTTACTTCAGTTAAAAATTCATATAGTTTTCTTTCTAATTGAAGATCATCACAAATCATGTTTAATAAAGTTTAGTCATTTATTATTAAAAAATTGATAAAAAATACTTTTTTATTTAAATCAAAAACTAAAAATTTTGATTTAAAATTTACACTTGATTATGAACTTCAATTTGTCGATCAAACAACACTTTTTTTATTCAAAATAAAATTTAAATATAGTTTAATTCTGAATTTATCTATTTAAAGATTGATTTTTTTTGGTCATTTTATGTTTCTCAATTTTTTTTTCATGTGATAGAATAATTTTTGGAAAGAAAAAATTTTAAATGTTTTTTTTCAAATTTGTTAGTAATAAAAATTAAGTTTATAAAAAGATATACTTCTCGCATTTAATTCGATGAGACTTGTAAAAATAATTTAAAAGCAAAATGAAGTTTGATCAAAAAAAAATTTTAAAAATTATGAAAACTTATTTTTTTGACTAAAACCCAATGTTAAAAGATAAAAAAAACAGGAGTTATAAAAATCCTAGGTAAGTGTTCGATTTAAGTTGAGCAAATTTTTTTTAAAAGTTCAATATATTTTGTTGTTAATACCATTTGAATTTAAAAATATTTATTTTAAATAGAGAAACAAAAATTTTTTTAATTAAAAAAAAAAAAATAACTTTTTTTTATTTTATTTTATAATTTTAAAAAAGATCGCATTTCATGACATAATCGTTTAAAGAAGAAAAAAACTAATATTTTAGTTAGATTTAAATTCGAAAAAAGAGAAAAAAAAAGAGAATAAAAAAAATTGACGATCAAGAAGGAATTTTGTTTTTGCCAGAATAATTTCATTTATCTTTCAAGCAATCTCTGACCACAAAGTTGGTTTATACTCAGCCATCTGATTTTTACAATTAGTTACCTTTGGAACGTAGCCATGTTTCTTAACAAAACGACTTATTTTACATTAGGGAAAAACAATCAATCTTATTGATTTCTAAAGGCATCAATCATCTCAAGTCTTTAGCCTTATAGACCAAGAGCGGGCTTCAACGAATAAAAAATTAATACAAAAATGAAAAGTTAAAAAAATCGAGGACATGATGCAAATTTTCATTCTATATGGATTTCGTTAAACATAAATTTTAATCAAAGCATCGGCACCGCCACTTGCTACGAATGGCTTGGTAGCGTGGAACGCCACACAATTTATTGACTCGTCATATTTCTTTCTGTGTGATGTCATTTCTTGGATGCAATTTTTGTTCTCCAAATTCCACAGGCGTATCGAACAATCATGACCTGAAAAATAAAAAAAATATATTTTTATTAAATTTTTTTTTCTTAAATCTTTAAATTAATAAATAAAAAAAAAATATATTTTTATCAAATTTTTTTTCTTAGATTTTTAAACCAATAAATAATGAAAAAAAATTATTTTTATTAAATTTTTTTTTCTTAAATCTTTAAACTAATAAATAATAAAAAAAATTTATTTTTATTAAATTTTTTTTTTTTAAATCTTAAAAAACTAAAAACAATCGAATTTGAAAAATTATTCTAGTAGTTTTTTTAATTCTATTAAATAATAGGACTAACACAATTATGAAAAAATTCAAATTTATTCTTTAAATTTATTTAGAAAGACAAAACTTTAATTTAATTTACTTCTTATTTCTTTACATCACCCTCGCGGTTTTTATTGAATAAATTATTATTATTATTATTGTTATTAATATTATTAATAAAAGTATTTAAAAAAAGTTAATCACTACTCTTACTTGAAGACAATAAATAATTGCATGTTGGATCGATAGCTATATCTGTACAAGCGTCTTGATGCGCCACCATGAAATATACCATTTTACCTGAGTTTAAGTCAAAGAAGCGAATTTTTTTGTCCTCATGGGCGCTCAATATCAGCGACGAGCTCGGCTGGCTGACAACTTTGTAGCAATGAGTGTCTTGGAAAAAAAAATTGAAAATAAAAATTTTAGATAAATAAAAAAAATATAAAAATAAATTTTTAGAATATTTTTTTAAACTTTTTTCTTTTATTTACTTGTGCTAGAGTCAAAAAAATCAAATTTTGCTATTGACTTAGAAGTTTCTAAGTCGTAAAGAATGTGATGTGATTGACCAAAGCTGGTAATGATCCGCGAGTTTTCGTTATTTATAAAATCAACACTTGTTGGTATACCCTCGGATTTGTCTTCATTAAAACAGCTCAGACATGATGACAATGCATCATCCAGCTCATCGACACTAAACGGATTCCACACTCGGACCGTGCTGTCAGCCGAAACACTCACCAAAGTGTTGTCGACCAGACTTAGGTTCCAGACAGCGTCCTTATGTCCTTTAAGATTTTTGACAAAAACATTCGGGTCTTTAAAAATTAACTTGAAATTTTTTTTATTCTTTTATTTACTTGATTTAACTTACTGTAAGGGTCGTATTGATCTATGGTGTCATGATTAGGCATGTTCCATATAATTATTTTCGAATCAAGGCCTGAACTGATCGCGTGATCGCCCGATGGTGTTACCAATAGCGAAAGAACAGGACCGGTATGCTTTCGGAAGGTAAACAATGGCTCAATATCAGTATTCGAATTTCTTTTAAAAAATTAATTAATTTTTTTTTCATATAAAACAATTAAAGTGTATTTTAAGTGAATTCTAGGGATTTAAATTTTGAAAAAAAATTGATCAGTCAGTCTCCATAAGAAAAAAATAGACTATCAAGCTCTTTTTTTAAATCAATTTTTTTAATTAATTTTTTTACAATAGTCACAATTATTTAAATAAAGATTTTAATTAGGATATAACTTCAAAAGTAAGGCTTCTATCATAAAAGAAAAAAGCACCCGGAACTTTTTTTTACTTTAATAAAAAAGGACTTTTTAAATGAAAATAAATTTTGTAAAAAAAGTCTTTTTTCATTCTAGAGATGACAGATCTTGGTGTCCCAAACCGGTTTTTAAAATAAACTTTTTCTTGGTCAATAGTGTAAGTGAGCTCAATATTTTTTTGGCTATCAGAAATTTCTAGGTCTCAATTGGCAAAATATTAGATAGAGAAAGATGTTTGCCACTTTACTTTTGTATAAAAAAACAGTTATTTTGAAAGAAAGTGTTATCAGGTGATAAAATAATATTTTATCATTTGGTATCATACCGGTTATGTTAACATTCTTAAAAATAAATTGTTATCAGAGTTTTATGTTATCAAAGATAATAACAAAAATTCAACTTTATTTTTTGGGTAAAATTTTTTTTTTACTTTTGATCTTTTTGTTAAAATAGTTATGGGAATTTGAAAAATATTTTAATGTATTTCTTTTTTAAATTGAATTCGTTAATTATGATTCAACAAAATTTAAAAATATAAAACTGAAAAGATTGTATTTTATTTTATTAGAAAAATTTTTAATAAACTCTTTTTGATAATATACAACGCTGATAACAATTTAGTTATCAGGATGTTTACATAACAGGTATGGTACCAAATGATCACATATCATGTTATCACCTGGTAAAACTATCGACTAGACCCAAATTTTCTTTCTTTCAACAGATTAAAAAATTTATTATTTTTTCTACATTAGAATTTAAAATAAAATAATAAAAAAATAAATATTTTAGCACTAGAAGCACCAAAATATGAAAAATAAAAAATAAATCATTTATTTTATGGTCGAATTTATTTAAATTATTAAATTTTAGTCTTTTCTTAGGGCTTATAAATATCAATGGTCAATCACACTTTTTAAAAATACTCTCTATATATTTTGTACAATATCCACACATTGCTTTTTTACATTTTGAACAAAAATTTGTCGCTTTACAATTACCACATAAACGAATTTGAACAAAATTTTTTTATTAGAATTTAGTTTATTTAAAAAGTTATTCCTATTTTTATGCTGAAAAAAAAAATTATGATCGGCCAAAAATCGAAAAATAGTCATTTTGACTCGTTGGTGCTTCTAGTGTTAATGATGTGCATACTAGTTCATTGAATAAAAAAAATGATTCTGATTTAAATCTTGGAACAATAGGACAAAGCAGAAATTTTAAATTGTAATAACTTTTTTGTTTAGCTCAAAAACTTATCCGGCAAAGTGTAAAAGCTATTAAGAAGTTTGTACAGACAAAATTTTTCCTCTTCCAATGCTCTAACCTTTAGAGCTAAATATTTATTTTGATCTTAAATTTTTGTTTAGTTCTTTCGATTAAATATTAACAATGCCGGAACTGTTGAAATTGAGAAAAATTTAAATTTTCCATTTAGTTTAAAAATTTAAATTTAAAAATTAAAAAGCATCCGAATTTTTATGCCAATTTTCAAATAATATTAAAGACAGAAATTTTATTTTTGAATTTAAGCGTTGAGCTTCTAATTCTAGTCCTGAAACAAGGGCCTGAAAAATTCAAGATCACATTATTATACAAAACTCTATGTATTCCTAAATTTTTATAATAATAATATTTTTCATTTTTTTAAATCATCATCCGTTTTTTTAAAATTAATTCTTGATTAAAATTTAAAAAAAAAACCTCACTAATTGAGTCAGTTTTTGAGCTCGGTCATATGAATCTTGGTCATTTTTTATTTTTAAATTTTTTTGAATTAGTTTAAAATTTATGCAGGATTATAAAGGATTTGTGAAAAAATATATTATTTGTGTTGACCTTCTGTTAAAAAAAATTGTAAACCAAAAAATTTTACTTACTTTTTATTATTTATTGTCGACTTATCCAAATTCCATAATTTAATTGTATGATCCTCGGATCCGGATAACAAAACGGACTCATTGGTATGAAAAGCCAGACATCTGATTGAATCAAAGTGTCCACGCAGTGTGTGCTTATTACTGATTGTTTTGCGTGATGACTAAATAAATAATTTTTAAGCATTTAATTAATTAAGTGTTTTTAGAAATTTAACTTAATCAGAGACGACGCTATTTTAAATTTTCTCGAATTTGAAAATTATACTTTTTTAAAAAGCTTGATAAAAAAAAATTTAATTTTAAAATTATTATTAACACTTTAAATATTATTAATAATATTGAAACTAATCAAATGTTATCATTTTTTAATTTTAATTGTTTTATTTTTACAAGTTTATTTTTGCTCCTAAATTTTCTCATTTTTATTTATAAAATTTTTTTCAAACCAGGAACAAAAACTTAAAATGAAGAAAAACGAAATTTTCTATGATTTAAATTATTAAAAAAATATATTAAACGATTAATTATTTTTTCAGAATCTAAATGCTTTTTAGAAAGTAGTTTTTTATGAATTAAAAAAACATAAAACAAAATATTTTCTGCTCTTTTTCGCTTAATCAAAAATGTAACTGATATTTAAAAGCCCAGTAATTACTTCATGAAAATTGAAGTCATTTTTCTTTATCGCTTAATTTTTATTTTTTTTCATTCGAATAAATATTTTTGTTAGTTAAATTAGTTTATTTTGCTACTAAAATAGGCTGTATTTTTTAGGTCCATAATTATTAAATAGTCGGTAGAAACATTTTTTTATCACCCCAAAAATTTTTATTTAAAATATCTATAAATTTTTATAAGTTTTTATTTTTTTCTTCTCAAATGAGCTCAAAAAATAAGTTATTTATGGGTTTTTTTTCCTATGTAAAAATTTTCTATGGAACATTTTGACAAAAAACCTTCCATAGAAAAAAATATCAATATAACCTTTCATATTCGTCTTTTTTCTATTGACATTTTTTCTATGAATCGATATGTTACGATCAAAAAATGTAGCAGGAAAAAGAAAAAACAACCTATAAGAAAAAATGCTTAAATTGTGTATAATTTTTTCATAAAAAAGTATTTTTTTAAATTACTTTTCAAACTGTATATAATAATATATATATACAGTACAAATTAAAACTAACTTGTACGCATTTTTTTCGTCGACTCTTCCTCGACTCTTCCTTTCCTCACATTTCCTATAGGAAGAGTTGAAGAAAAGAAAGAGTCAGGGAAAGGAAATGTACAAGTTAGTTTTAAATTGTACTGTTAATTTTTATCGGGACAGTTTTCATAAGCTTGGCAAAGGAGCGAAAGCTCAAGCCATTATTTATTTATTTATATGGCATGTTCTATTGTGTTTTATAAAAATTTTAAATACAATTTTGAAAATGCATTGAAAATGTGCGATGGTTGAGATATATCTTATTTTAGAAATATTTGGAGAAATTTTTGCAATCTAGCTCTACTGAAATTAAATAAAGTGTTTCAAACGTGTTTTTAGATGATTTTTTAAGAAATTTTTTATTTTTTTTAGAAATTTTAATACTAATTAATCACTAATATATTCAAATGAATTAAAAATTTAATTGTTAAAAAACTCAGATTAAAAAGTAAACAATATAATTTTTAGATTTTTCTTAAATTTCAAAAAAATGGCCAATAGCTAAAATTTGAAAAACTTCAAATTTGATCTCTTGGTCACATTGCTTTAAAAAGTCTCGAGATTAACACTAGAAGACCCGCGGGTTTTTTAAGCTCTTTTTTTTTGCAAAAAATCGAATAAAAATCAGAAAAAAATTTTTTTTTTAAATTTTTTTTTCCTTTTCAATTTGAAATTGAATTATATATGTAATTTAATAGTTAGAATTTATAAATTATAATTTTTTGGTGTCAAAAAAAAAAATTATACATAAAGTCCCGGAGGGGGTTTTTTAAACCCAGTTAAATTTTTCAACTTTTTGACACTAAAAAAATTATAATTTTTAAATTCTATCTATTAAATTACATAAACAATTCAATTTCAAATTGAAGAGGAAAAAAAAATTAAAAAAAAATTTTTTTCTGATTTTTATTCGATTTTTTGCAAATCTAAAATTACCAGAAGAGACTTCATAATCAAACTTGTTGAGGAGCTCTATGAGACCACTAAAGGTTCAAGGAATTCTCAGGCATCTTCATCTAATAGTCAACCAACGACACCAAAAACTCCGCCTACTCGTAAAAGACTTGCATCAGTTGATTTGAATGTTGATTCGACTCCATCCAAAAAAATGAACACAAAAAAGGATAAGAAAAATTGTCAAATTAGGTTTTGTAATCAGAATAAAACAAACGTTACCTGTATTTCATGTAAAAAGTATTGTTGTGGTACATGTTGTAAAGAACAAAAAAACATAGCTTTATGTCAAAAGTGTTTTGAAGATGGAAAAAAGTTATAAATTAGAGTTTTTTCATTAAAAATTTCATTTTTTCTTTTATTTCAAATGTAATTAATTCAGAATTTCTAATAATATGACTTAAATATAATACATTTTTTTTTCTCCATAATCAAGCTACTATTAATTAGCATTAATAACATTAAATAAATTTTATTTTGAAAAAAAAACTTTATTTTGACCTTAGTTAGAGTTAAATTACAAAATGAGTTTTTTAAACCCATTTTGGGACTTAACGGTATAAAAAAAATCGGGTCTTCTAGTGTTAAATATCCAAAAGATTTTTAATCCTCTGTCCCTTGAAATTGATTGAGTTGTTGAAATGTTGGATGAAATTCGATCGACGAGAAAAAAATGAAAAGAACAAACAAAAATAAAAAAGAAACAAAGAAATAAATCGCAAATTAGATAGATAGATAGATAATTTTAGAGAGATGATCTCTCAAGGTTATTCCGAAGAGAGGCCTCATACAATTTACATTTTTTTTATTTGGATCAAAGAGGAAAGAGGAAAGGGAGAAGATATGGATAAAAAAAAATTAAATTAAATTAATTTAAATTAAATGAGATTTAAATAAGCACTATAAAAAAAAAAAAAATTTATTTTTTCTCAGTTTTGTCTTTTATTGTTTTTTTTTTCAGTGCTTATGTAAATCTCATTTAATTTAAATAATTTTAATTTTAATTTTTTTTTAATCCATATCTTCTCGCCTTTTATTTATTTTATATTTTGTAGTGTGGACAAATCGCAAATTAAAAATGAACGAATTATAAATAATCGAGTTTGGTATATAAATGAACTGGTCTGGTCTGCATATTTAATGAAGATAACTTACATACCACAGTTACCATAGATGAGATCCTACTGTTTCCAATCTTCGCAAGTCTAGCTTGCTAGCTTGTTGCAACCTATATTATTATTATTACTTATATTTTAGCAATTTTTTTTTTTAATTTTTAGGCAAATTGTGATTGAAATACATTTAATAAGAAAAAGATAGTATATTCATTAAACTTTTTAAAATTTGTACTTTAATTAAAATTTTTTTGTTTCTTTTAAGTAAAGAATTAAATCAAACCAACTTAAATATTAAAAAAAAACTTTTAGCTAGTTGAATTATTGCCTTTTAAAAGAGTCAAAAGATTTAAAAAAATTTCATTTAGAATTAGTAAAAAACAATTTCTTTTAAAGATTTTTTTTTCTTTTAAATCTTCTAAAACTAAATAATCTTTGTTTAAAACACTTTGTTTAATTTCAATAGAGCGACATCCAAATATTTCTAAAATAAAATATATCTCAATGCATTTTCAAAATTGTATTTAAAATTTTTATAAAACTCAAAAGAACATACCATATATTTATTTAAATAAAGACGTCTATTTAAAAATTAATATCTTTTCTTAGTCATTCTCTTTTATTTATTTTTTGCTACAGTGGTGATTTCATAACAGTATTTTACGAAAAATTACGTAAAATACCGTAAATTAACCAAATTTTACTACATTTTACGTAAATTAGCGTAAAATCCTAAAAGTGAAAAAGAAGTATTTTACGAAAAATAGCGTAAATTTTCAGAATTTTTTAGATAATTTTGGTAAAATTTGGTAAAATTAAAAACGGCCAATTCAAAATTCAAAATTTTTTCAAGAAAAAAAATAATTGGAGATAATATTTCTTAATAAAAGGAGATTTAATTTGTTTAAAATTGTTAAAGGATTAGAAAAAATCGACTGACATACTCCCTTAGTCTTCAAGAACAACCAAGAAAGTGTATATCGTCCGGCTCCCAGACAACATGAATTTATAATGGAGAAGCAATTGGTAAAAAACTGTGAACAAAGACATAATTTTTTCAGTAATAGATTTGTAAATGTTTGGAATCAATTAGATGAAGATATTATAAACTCAAATACTGTTAATGAATTTAAAAACAAAATTGATAAAACGAATTTTAACAAGCTATTATGATGAGGCTGATCCCTCATTTCATGTGCCTAGCACATCATAGCTTTTATTATTATTATTATTATTATTATTAAATGTCTTTTTTTTCCAAAAATCGAAAATTTAAGACAGTTTTTTTTTCATAAATTGGTCAAAAAAATAGTTATTTTTAAATTGTTATAAAAAAAACTTTCTTAAATTTTCGAAAAAAGACACCTTTTTAAAATTTGAATTGGCCGTTTTTAATCTTACCAAAATTATCTTAAAAATTCTGAAAATTTATTTCGTTATTTTTCGTAAAATACTTTTTTTTCACTTTTCGGATTTTACGTTAATTTACGTAAAATGTGGTTAATTTACGGTATTTTACGTAATTTTTCGTAAAATACTGTTATCAAATCACCACTGTAAACTTGGAATTTAGAGTTTTTTTTTTAGATTAATAAATTGTTTAACAATTTTACATATTTTTATAATTAACAACTCAAATTGTTACAACCTTATACATCGATCTCTGCCACATACTCAAATAAACAATTCTACTTACGTCAATAATAGTTTCGTCACTAATGCCAGTCATGTTCATAGTATTGCCAACACTAATCCGCGACAACTCGCCCAAATTGGACTCATTTGTAAAAGTGTCATCTTCCAAAGAAAACAAACTATTCGGAGTGTTAAATTTTATTTTGTCATTTTTGGTATTGGGCGACGCGTCCAAACTAGCCGCACTTTTGCCGCCCATAATGGACACATTCGATTGCACACTGTTCGAAGCATCGCTTTGATTCTCGTCCGACTGTTCTGTCAAGTTGACAATCATGGCCTGCAGCGCTGACCTATTCGGCCTGTGAGTATTGACCATGCTGTGCTGAGCCTCGATCTTGGCGCTTTTGGCCGACTTGCGGTCTTTTTTGTACTGTTCGGTTAGCTTGGTTAAGTGGGCCTTGTCCACGTTCCAGTCCGACGACGAGTCCGAGTCCGAGCCGGACTCCGAGGACAAAAAAGCAAATTCCTTCAGAGCGTCTTCTGTGTCCAAGTCGCCATCCGGGCTGTTTTTGTTCGCCTCTTCCTCTCCCATCTCTTCGTCGTCGTCGTAAAACGCGCTCCCACTTGTCTGCTCGCTGGTCACCCCACTTAGTGACAAAACCTTTTGGTTTGAGTCATTGTCGCTCAGTTTGAGAATTTTTTGAACATCGCTCGAGTTCAGAGCGCCATTGGCCTTGTTGGTGGAAGCTCGCTTATTGTTCGAATTGATGCTCAACTGGAGCAGTTGTTTGTTGCCATTGACAATGCTTGACAATGGATCCAGCTGGTTGGCTTGGGTCAACAGATCCATTGGTTGTTGTTCGCCTTGGTTTGAAGTTGCTTTGCCCAGCAAGGATCGGAGACGCGCCGATCTAACATCGATTATGGTGTCCGTGCAGCCGATTTCTTGCAGGTATTGTTTTAGCAATTGGCGTCCTTGTTTGATTGTGCTATTGCTGGCCGTGTTCTCTTTGTTAAGTATTGGGTGTTGGCCGATCGAATATGCACTTGTTTCATTTTCATCTTTTAATTTTCAAAATGTATATATATTTTTTTTTTATTTTTAAATAAAGTTTTTCTGAGACAAAAAAATTCTGGCTGAGGGTTTATAAAAAAAGTGAATCTAAAAAAACAGGACATATGTGAGCTCAGTTCACGAAATTATTTATTTATTTATTTAACTCAAATTAGCCTCCATTAGGAGAAGTTTGTATAAAAATAAAAAGAAAGTAAAATTAAATACAGATAAAAAGTAGAAAAAGAAAAAGATACAGTTATTGATAAGATAAGATAAGCTTAAGATCCAACTTCAGCTGACCAATACTCTTTATTAGTGAGTCAAGATTTTTTTTAGTGAACTGCATCAAGCGCTTGAGATCATTCCCAAAGAAAAGTAGAGAGCAATGAAAATTGTTATAACCAGATATTTTTTCTGACTGGTCTCCTAATATGTGATCAGACAAAATTATTTATTTGGTAAAAATGTTTATAAATAATTTTAACCTGGTCACCTAAATAAACATTTGGTCACGAAAATTTTGCAATTGATCACATATTGGGTGTTGAAGTGGAAATTTTCAGTGTAGACTCGGTGGAAGAGTTAAATAGGCTTAAAAATTATGAAAGCGATGAAGAAAGCTATCCACATACGGAAACAATTACAATAAAAGAGAGTGATTTTTTGGCAAATGGCACCGATTGAGATCATGAAGAAAATTGTTAATCAGATTTTGAAGAGGTTAGTGCAGCCATTTTCAAGCTTAGTTTAAATCCAACAAAAAAAAATTAGAAAAGTTTTCTAAAATTGCATCAGAAGCTCCAATTGCTACTGAAGCGACACAGTCTGCTGTAAAAAAAGTTCTTAGCAAACATAAAAACCCAATAGGTTGCCCGGAGTGCGGGAAATTAATGAAAAATGAGCGTGGTGTAAAGCAACACATCGCAAAATGCATAAATAATTTTTTTAATTGAATTTTCATAATTTTAAATTAATATTTAAATTGGTCACGTAAATAAAAAAAAATGATCATATAAATTTAATAACTGGTCACTTAAATAATAAATTTTTTTTTAAAAATTCATTATTTTAATAATAATATTGCCTGATCACATATTAGGTGACCAGTAAATATGTGACCAGTCAGTTAGTTTTGCAGAATCAGTATATTGGTGGTACAAAGAATGTATCAGTTGTTACAATTTACAGAACAAGTTTTGGTCCTTCAGAACTTAAGCTTTGGCATTTTTAATACGTTGTTTTTGTTTTTGATTTTATTTTATTTTATTTTAATCTGAAGGAGCATATGCTCGAACGGAAAAACAATTATGTAAATAAAAATAATATTTTGACCATTTTTTTGCAGACGACTTGGTCACATTCTAATAGTTTAGCTTCTTAGAAAAAAGATTAATCTAGTGTTTCTATTTTTGTTCTATACTTTTGTTCCAAAATTTAAAAATTTGTTTTTATTCAAAAAAACTTGGAAAATTGCTTCAAATTCAAAAATAAAAGAATATTAAAAATTTTGATTCATTTAAGAATGATTTTATTTTTTTAAATAATTAGTGATGATTATTTACATATTTTAAGTTTTATTATCCATTTTTTTCCTATAAATTTTATTAAGGTTTTAGATTGAGAACCTTTTGAATTAAATATTTTTCAAAATATATTTCAAATAAAAATTATTATGAAAGCATGCTAATTTTATTTTTAATAAATTTTAAATATACTTTATATTTTTAATTAATTTTTATTGTTTTTTACCATAATATACTTTAAAAATTCTGTAGAGCCTAAATCCTTGTTTATTTTAGCCAAAAAAGATTTAAAAATTAGTTTTATAAAATATGCTTCAAATAAAGAGTTCATTGAAATAATGGAGTTCGATAAAATTAATTTGAATTTGAAATCATTTATTATTATTTTGAGCCAAAATTTTTTTCATGCTAGTTATTTAAGTGTCGAAGAAATTATGCAAGATTGTTAAGTGGTAATTAAAAAAAATTAAGATTCATGACAAAAGAGACTCTCTCTGTAAAAAATGTCTTCTTCTGAAAAAATCAAATATCTAAAATTAAAACTGAGAATTATATAACTAAATTCCTTTAAAAAATTATTAACTTTTTATGTTCAGATATATTTAAAAAAAAATTACAATACATTATTCTCCCTTGAATGCGTCACAAATTAAATTTAACATTTAATATTAATATTGGTATCATAATTTTTTAGAAAGTTCAGCTTAGAATCTTGGTACTGAAATTATACTTAAATTGTTTTCATAGTTTATATTGAAAATGCATTTTTACAAACAAACAAATATCATGGCATAATTTATGAGAAAAAACAATATCAGACAAAAAATATTTCGGTGATTTTATAAAAAAAATTTTAATTGTAAAATAAATTCTGTTTTAAAATAGAAAGAATATTCATCATTTTTAAATTTTTTTTTATCGCTTAAAATCTTTTTTTTATTTAAAAAATAAAAAAAAAACAAAAATTTAAAAAAATTGAATATTTCAGTCCACAAAATCCTAGTTGTAATAAAAATAAAAAAAATATCAAATTTTTGATTTTATTAAAATAAACAGCACAGGTCCGAATTTGAGGGGGTTGACCGTACCAAACTATTTGTAATTTTTCCTGAATTATTTGTAAATTGAGTAAATTAAATTAAAAAATAAAAATGACCTGACACGATCAATGTCAAGAAGGTAGATTATTTTTTCAGATTGAAAATTTTTTAAATTTGAATTATTTTAGTTCTAATTCTTAAAAAAAACAACAGAAATTTGTTTATTATCCCTTCAGTCCTTTTCAAAGTTTAAAGACTTTTTAAATAAATTATTTTCAACCCAAGCAAAAAATGATTGTTTATTTTAAATGACCCTAAATTTCCATGGCAACAAATTAATTTAAAACAAAAATAACCCAAAAAGATAATTACCATTATCGTTTGAGGTGGATGAGGCGTTGTTTTTGGAATCTGCTTGCGCGTTGTTAAAAGGCGACAGATCGCTGCCAAACTTTAGCTTATGGAACTTAATTCTTTCTTGTCTTAAGGCTACTTCAAGCATTTTAATGCGTCTAAGTAGATTATTTTTGAGATTTTCTTGTCCGCGGCGTTCGCCTTGCAGAAATGAAATTTTAGTCTATTGAATAAAAATAATTAAAAAAAATTAATTTAATTAAATAGTGTGGCTGACCATGAGCTCAGCGCGGTCAAGCTCCCATTGCTGCCGCTCGAATTCAAACCGGTTCCATTCATGCTGCAGAAAATGAAGAATGCCCGGCATGGAATACGAGGTGTTGGGTCTGTCCGATGCGTTGTTTGATTGTGTGCTGTTGGAAGAATTGGACGATGGCGCATTCGGGTTTATGACAGCATTCACATCTCCATTGGTGTTCATGCCCCCGCCTGACAACAGCACATCTTCTGATCTTTCCATTTTTGCTTGATTTTTTGGCCCTTTTTCGTTGAATTCAGTGGAACAATAACATAAGTCTAAATGCAAAAAAATTTTACATAAATTTTTGTTAGTCCAGTCTCAATTTAAATGGCAAAAAATGAAAATAAACTTTTTTGTGTTATTCTTTTAATAACTCACGATTAATAAGCTGCTCACACTGGATGTTAAAAAAATTTAACACGAAGCCAATATATTTGCATGCAAATGAAGAGAGAGCAAAAGAGAGAGAGAGAGATTTCAAATTTTTAATTATAATTTCAAGAATAATTAAAATAATTTTTGTTCAGGCGAAATGTTCAAGGAAGAAATTGCAATCGGCTTAGATAATTAGAGGAGTCATGAATAATTTGAAATATTATAATTGCCTATAGCAATCGAATATTTTAGACTTATCAACCAAGACCAGCATTTGCCACCCCTCAAAATTTATAATTTAATTTTTTTATTTTTACTAGCTTTAAAAGTTCTATACATCTATGTACAGAAACTGTTGAGAATGCAAATATGAATTTCAACTGCGAAAATGTTTGCTCTGTACACAAAATTTCTATGCAAATGATTTTCAGCTTCAAGCAATAAATTAGACTCGGAGTAGGCAGAGCGTTGTTTCGAATTTTTAATTTTCTCTCTATTAAAACAAAAAATTTGAAATAAAATTTTAAAAATTTTAAAAACCTTTAATTGACATTCTAAATAGATACGCGAATTAAAAAGCGATGAGAAAAAATGCTCGATTAATTAAAAGTTAATAAATTTCTCTTTATTTTACGGAATTTAAATAGATATTAATAAAAATTAATTATTGTATTTCTGAAATTTAATCATACGCATAATTTATAGCTATTATTCATCATAAAAATAAGATTACTCAAACCAATTTGAAATTTAAATGAAGATAAAAAAATTCACTGTTTTTCGAATCCTTTTATTTAATTTTTATCATTAATTAATTTAAATGTGATTTTAAAATTATCTTTAAAAAAAAGAAAAAAAAAATCTAATGCACGGATAACTTGAATAACCATCAAACGAATATTCACAGTTGCAAAAATTAAATAAGCAAAAACTTGATTTATTATTTTCTAAAATTATTATTTGTGACAGGTATTAAATACATATTTTGAGTGTCTTAATTGTTTTATTTTTTTTTATATATTTAAAATTTTCCTATTGTTGGCTCTTTCAAAATACAAAAAATAATGCCTACATCATAAAGGTAAATAATAATAATCTGCTCTTTTGTTTTATTTTATTTTTTAAGATAATATAATTGTCAATGTGGTTTAAAATTTAATAAATAATAATAATAATCGATATTGATGTATTAAGACACGGAATATTCCAGTTAATTTATTTTTATTCCCACTTAACAAAATTCCAATGAATTTTTGAATGTTTTTTAAAGATTTAAAAAAAAAATTAAAATAATAAAATACAAATTTTTATCTTTGATATCTTTGGATTACCGGACAGCTCTGGAACAAGTAATAAATACCATTTTGCCAATTTTAGAAAATGTTTAACTTAAATTACATGCTCGAGAGACACGTTTCAAGCCTATAGTCCACACTAAATTTTAAAGGTTAATTCAGAACTTAAAATTAAATGATTTGATAAAAATTAAAAAATCGTTTTTCTGATTTTTGTTTGTTTTTAATTTGTAATTCTGGAACAAATGCATTGTTCTAAAAACTAATTTTGATTTTCGCTTAAAAATTTAAGCTCGAGTATTCAATTGACTTAAAAATGGTTGTGATGTTCTACTGTGCCAAAGTTGTGTCCTGGGTTGTTAAGCTAAAAAATTGGACGAAAAAAAAGTATTGTTTAAGAAACATAGTAAAAATGCAATTTTGATTTTTTTTTGTTGATATTTTAGACCTTAAATTTTAGGAGCTTGATAAATATTATTTGTTTGTATAATTATATCGAACATTTATTTCTTCAGCTCAAATAAAAAAAGAATAAATCTAAATTTAAAATTATACAAAAAAAAAACTTTTAAGATTTAACCAGAGTTGTTTAAAAGTCACAGCTCTCAAGTTAAGTCCAATTACTGGCTTTTATTTTTTTACTTTTTTACTTTTGGGACTTTTAAACAACTCTGGATTTAACTAGATAAAAAAAAAAGAAGTGAAGCATTGAACATTTTTGTTCGTCGACTAAAAAATAAGATCTGTTCTTAATTAGGTTCATTTTTTCTTTATTTTTCTTTTTATTCTTTGATTTTTAGATTTATTCGAATTAAATTTAATGACGTGTTTTAACAAAATTAAATAATTTTCAAAATATTTAAATCAGGTTTGGTATTTTTTTTATTTCAAAAAGTACATGATGCAATATTACCAAAGTTGATTTTTTGTTTTGTTTAGTTTATTTAAAATTTTCTCCCATTAAAACCTCTGTTGTCAAAAATTTAATATTTTATTAATTTAAGATCTATTGATCATAAATAAAATTGATCGTTCGAAATGAGACTTAAAATTTAAAGAGTTTTATCATTTAAATCTAAAACTTAGCAATCGGTTATCACCACTGCTTCATATTAAATCCAAATTTCGGATTTTATTAAGGCAACTAAATTTGTTGACCTTTTTGGATTTAGAAATTTTTATAATAAAAATTTAAAGCATTTTTGTTTTTTATTTGTTTTATTCAAGACCTTTGACAAAGTTTCACATGGACTGTTACTCTACAAGTTATCAGCTTATGGATTTGAAGGAAAAGTACCCAGTCAAATCTAATCTAATGTTTCATTGAGGAATAAGTGAAGTTCATCGAAGAATCATCACATAACCCACTGATTTTACGATGAGACTATTAAATCCCCAATCAGAATTCATATTTTTGTTAGATACCAAAAAATTAATTAAAAAAATAGGAGGAGTCACTATTTGAACCTTGCATGAACTTTGAATTTATGTTTGAGTAATATTAAGAAAGCATATATGCATTAGAAATTCAGTCATTAATTTTTCTTAACTAGGTTTGTAGTTTGTTTCTTTTAAGCACGCTAGCTATAATTTTTAAAACTTGGTCATTCATTGGTTATTTGTTAAGAAAACTCAATTTCTGTTCAGATTCGTCAAAATCACAGTTAATTAAAAGTCTTAAGTCAAGCCAAAGCCTTAAAATTAAATTTTGTTTCAAGTCAATCTTATTATATTTAGTAATAGAAATCCTAAAGATTTTATTTATTTTTCCCTTCTTGTCGATCAAAAATTCAAGTGGCCGCGTTAATGACTGCATGTAACGGTAAAAATTAAAATATTAGTATTGTCTTAAAAATCTTTGATTTTACTTGACTTAACGATTTTTTGAACCCAGTTAAAAAATTGACTTTAGTGACTTTGACTTAAACTTGTGTCTTAAAACCTAGCCTAGCCAAAATTTAATATTACTATATTTAATATTTGTTTAATTTTTTTTTTTGACAAATTAGGCTTTTTTTGATTTATACTCTTTTAATTAAACAAGAATAATTTATTGAATAAATAAACAAATTAATTTTTTTTAAGGCTAATCTAAATTAATAGAGGAAGGATTTTTCAAAATCGGCTTTGCTTCGGAAAATAGTCAAATAAGAATGGAATCTGGAAAAAATGAGTCTAGAACCGAATCCTATATCCCAATCGAATCGGCTATCGAGGTCAACGAAAAACTCTGGCGTTAAGTTCACGAAATTCAAAACTATAGTGCTATCTGAATTTCACATTTTTGACTCAAAATTCGTAATCTACGCCCTCGAAAATCCAAAAAAAAAAATTTTTTACACCCAGGGTTCCAAAAATAGCAAACCCTTTAAAAAGTTGTTGCTCTTTAAGACTCAAAATC